>JAQGAC010001231.1:0-14931 GCA_034696585.1 Isotomurus maculatus | reverse complement strand
AGAAAGTTTGTCTCACCGGTTAATCTTCTTCATTTATTCGTTAGTGGTGATGGTGGTGATTGTGTGACGAGAATTTAGGTCAGACGGATGAGGCATCTTCGTGTAGAGTTGGATGGTTGGATTGAGCCAAATCTTTATTCAGTCTCTGTCAGAAGTGAAATTTTCAAGACGAGATTTTTCAACCATTTCATTACAACGTAAAGTAAATGGAATGGTGGCGAAGAGAGAGAGTGAAGAGAAAGGGAGAATTAAGCTCATTCTATGGCTGAATGCTTAGGGAAATTTAATGATGCATTAAATTAAACCACACAGAAGAACAAATGCTTTCACTCTTTAAGGTATTTTCACTTTCATTTCCTTCCTTTCTATCTCTTTCTTCGAATATTCCATTTCATCCCATTTTACTGGAGCAGCCTATAGACAGTACCATTTCGTCGTTTAAATCTCCACTCTTCATTCTAGTTGAATCGATAAAAGACTTCTGTGGAAATGGATTTGGAAATGAAGGAGAAAAATCAAATCGCAAAAATATTCAAGTGTTATAAGTATCTTTATAATAAAAAAGTCGTTCTACCTTCTTCTGTTCCCCTTTCTTTTGCAACTTTTTGCGGAAAAGGTTAGTGGGGTTTTTAGTTTTCTGAAGTTTCTGTGTTTTAGTGGTTTAGTCATTGAAAAGAATAAGGAATTTGATATTCAACTGACCTTCGGTGTCACTTTGGTTATCTTTTTGCGAAGGCTAGATTACTGGTTATTGATCGTCTTACATCTTTTGGTCGATATGTCCTTCGAGAGATTCAAGTATGAATTTTAGTTAATGAGTTTTTGACAGTTGTAAGCAGTTGTATGTGTTTTTACTTCGTTGTATGTGACAATAATACAGTAATTTATGCTTTTCAAGACAACCCGCAGGTACAACTATAAATTATCAACAAAGTATGTAGCAGAAACGGCCATATTCATACCTTTTTTCACCATACAAAGCTAACAATACTCAATTCCTTCCAGCGTTCTACTTTTACTTTTATCACTTTTATGAATCCTCAAAATAAAAAGATGACAAAGATAGAAAAGAAAATTATCCTACCGAGAAGATAGGAACATCCAACCTGTCACAGCAAAGCGGACAGAAAGAATCGTTTTATAAATACTTTTATGAAAAGTCATGAAATTTTTTTGAGTAAAAAATCTGCCTTAATGGGTGGCTGTAAAAGATTTTACTTCAAACAGCATAAAGATTCTCGTTCAGCACTCCCCCTACTTATTCATATTGCACTACCCTCCCTATTCATCTCCTTAACTTGCATTCATTCGTTATTTTGCAGTCAGTGTCCTTTGCACAATGAAAAAAGTAGACATCGCATGGCATAAAACTCTTTCTCCAGGATGCAGATGGGGAGTGTCCCTTTTGTCTAATGGCGTGTTTCTTCATCGCATAAATGTAATATTTGTAATGAATGTGAGGAGAAAGCACACATACACTTTCTGCGTTCGCATTATTATTTTTCCATTTCGTCTTCTCGTGTGAATAAAAGAGACGTGGAATTGTGAGAGTAAAAGTAGAAAGAAGAGGAGAGTTTAATCGAAAGATGGGTAGTGTAGAGTGTAGTGTTGGGGGCTATATGCAGAGTGCCTGGTGGTATATTGTGGTTGGTTACTTTTACTTCGCTTTTAACGCGTTATGCACTAGTACAATTGGCGGAAGCACACATAAGAATATATGTGTATATTATACATATACACACTCAGGGTAGGGATGAATATAGAATGAAAATATGAATTTGAATGGGATGAGAAAAGTTTTTGAATGAAGAAGGGGAAGTGAGAGTGAAATGTGAAACTGCAATTGTGTTTCTTTGCATCGCGTCTCATTCATTCATTCATGGAAGGAGAGGTGAAGAGGAATATATACTAAGTAATGGATTAAGTCAGCTTATCCTTAGAAGAAGTTTCTATTTGAAACTTTTGTTATTCTGAGACTCATTGTGTTATAAAATTGGGAGTGGGTTTTAACGTTGAATTGAAAGTGGATGGAGATGAAGAAGTAGATGAGAGGGAGAGTATAGAATAGAGGGGACGAAGTATATAATATGGTTGCAGTGATGGTGGTCGGGTGAAAGTCGATGGTGAGAGTGGTTGTATTACTTTAAACTAGCAGAAGAGGAAGCTTGGCATAGACACAGAAATCGTCTTAAGGCAGGAGGAGAGTAGGGGAACCGTGTCATGTCAGTCATAACATAATACAATACAACCAAGGTGGAATTAATGCCTCGGAGAGAAAGCGAAAGTAGGCTAATGCTTGTTTGTTATGTTATGACTTTTCACATTCACTTTCTCCCTATCTTTCTCTCCTTTAGAAACTCTCTTTACTTATTCCTTGTGGTGCTATGTGACACTTTGCTTGTTTACCAAGAAGCTACTTTCCCACAAAACTTGGTTTACTTTAACTGTGAGCCAAGTGGTGTCAAAATTTAATTAATTTTGGCCAAATATCTCACAATGGGATGATATAAACGGGACCATTTTATCTGAGAAAGCATGAAAAAGCAGAGAGACAGTCAGTATGCAGTCAGTAGTTACTTTATACCTTACGTGTGTATACACTTGTATATTCCCTTTCCTCTAAAATTCATCTTTTCACCTAAACTATTCAACTTTAAACTTTATTTAATCCAGAAAAGTTTCCCTATTCGTTTAGAAAAATTGTTGAGTTGGAAATAAAATTGATATAATAACAATACTGTTGTACAAAGTTTGCATCACTTAAAGGGTAGTCTGAGCTGTGATTACTACACACTCAAGTGTCCGTATGGTGGCTAACTTGCCTGTGTAGGACGTCTAGGGTGATGGTATTTTTTACTGCTCAGTTAGTTTGAAGGAAAGTGAAAGGAAGACAAGGATGGAAGAGAGCTTAGCAGGGGTAGTAGTCTTCCTTCAGCAGTCTTGTAGCCTGCTTTCTCCAAACACTGGGGATTACGAGGAGTGGTACAGCATGGAGTATGTAAAAACTGAGCTTGTGTGTAGTAGTGTGGTTAGGTTCCACGTATGGATGGATATATCCGAAGAAGTCTGCCGTTGTTGTAGAAAGTCTTCGGTGGGACGTGGGAGGAGAAAGCTTAGATGTAGAATGAATGTATGGATTGCATCGGAGAAGGAAAAGTGACTCGAAGTGAGTATTTTCTTGGAAGTACTTGAACATTGAGTTGACTTGACTTGAGTTGAAAATGTTTCTTTTCTTGTACTTTTTCTTCTCAGTCGAATCGGATTGGATTCGACTGAATGTGCTTAGTGGCCAGTAGTGGTGCCATCACTATCACTACTACTTTTCGATATAATGCAACTCGGAGTTTATTCCGTACTTGTGATCAGAAGGAAGTGAAAGTAGTAGTAAAAAGAATTGTGCTTCTTGAAGCTCAAGGAAGTCTTTATATATAATGTATAATGTATCCTCACATATGCTGCTCCTTTCTACTTGTAGGTATAAGGACACAGATCCCGTTCAACCATCGGTAACAGTATTGATCGTGAATGAAGGCACTGAACTCCGAATCTCACAGATTAAAAATGAAGACATTGGGGACTACACTTGCATCGCCAGGAATGGAGAAGGGAAGATCCATCATGTTGTCAAAGTTCTTATTGCAGGTGAGTTCTTGGTAGTTTCGTCTTCCTCTCTAATCTTTGGAACAATATGCTAATCCAAGTGATGAAATGCTAACATCCGTTACAATGCCATGCGATCCTCCTCCGTCAACCGATCCACTTTATTCCTTCCCATCATCATCTCCATCATCCATATACCTCCGATCCATCTCTTCTAAACCATCCGTCATCATGGGTAGCACACAGAACAGTTTATCATTCCAGTTCCGCACTTTCTCAACTCCAGAATAATAATCAGGAGAAAGACACACTCTCTCTCTTCGGAGAATGAGATCCTCATATCCATACTCAATTTGTCTCAAGTCTCTCCTTCTTCCCAATACGATCCAAGTCAACTCTTAGTTGTGTGTGTATATCTTAAGAGACAAGCCCTCAAATCAAATATTTACTTTGGTTTATGTACTACTTCTACTTTGTGTCATGTATACATTTCTGTTTTGGCTTAAACCACTCCAATTTTGATTAGTATCTTCTCTAAATTAACTTTCACTTGTCCCAAATAAAGTTCCGCTCTGATGGAGGAAATGAAGAAGACACAAGCTGGGATGAGTGATGAATTGCTTCTTGAATATATTGTGTTACGCAGTAATAATGATTTACATCAAAGCTTTTCATTTGCACAAGGGATTGAAATTCATAGAAGAGTGAAACAGAAAACACTGGAGTCATTCGTATCTAGGGCAGTACGACAAGTAATCCCTCGGGGGTCTAAGAGTTAAACACTCGTAGGTAAATTTAATCAGCCTGCAATCGATGATTTTAAACTGTCATTGTTTCAAAAACGGATGAGCTTGGAGATTATTTGAATGCATTCAGACAGTAAGAATGTATATATGTGTAAATACACACACAAGCTCAATCTTGTCTCTTTTGTTTGTAGTCCAATTGCATAGATTCACTGTTGAAGGAGAATTTAAGCAGGAACATTATGCAGCATACAGCTGTGAAACTTCGCTTGCCCGAGTATAAGTAATTCCAGTTCATGGAAATTCATCTCATTACGTAACGGAAACAAACAGTAGATTTCAATCTGAAAGAATGGTTTGTTTTACGTCACGACGTGGTCTCTCGTTGTGTAAAAGGTACAGACAAAACGTACTGTGCATTTCAAAGCACGATAATGGAAGCCACCATAGGAAACTGAATAGTTCAAAGTTCATCAAAGTATTCATGCATAAAGTCATTGAATAATGTTCTTGTCATCATTCCAGATGCAATCTACTTCATCTCTTCTCCGAACTCCACTTTACTCGAATGTCCATTACCTCATAGAGCTTACGACAAAGCCAATTCATGCTGATATTTTCCATTTCCTCCTTTTTGTAAGCTAAAGCTGATTGAAAGTGCAAAAAACCCTGGAAGTACAGGTACGCGTAATTACCGAAAGAGAAAGTCTACTTCTGGCCTTCTATGCAAAGAAAAGGCAGCATTGTAGGCCGTGCATTACACACAAGTTGAGAGACCAACGAAGAAAGAACTTAAAAGCTGTAGAGATCTGTACTTTTGTGTTAAACTTTTTGTTGGATTGAATGCAACTTGAATTTGGAAATAGGGAATAATGTGCAGACTGACGGACTCAGACTCAAGTAATCCTTTGTCCATTTAACTTTGTATTGTACTTCTCAACTGAGTCGTGGACGGTATGAGCCCTACTGCTTTCATTGTAAGATATTTTCTCTCTCTCTCGGAATGTGTTGTGTAGTAAGAGTTGCCTTCGAACCGAGACTTTCCTCGTCCATTACATTCGTGAGTGAGTAGTGTATGTAGCTTGAAGCAGAATCAATTTATTCTCTGTTATTCCAGTGCATTACATACATTATGTATTTCCTCTGCTGGACAAGAGTTCTTTCATCTCATTCTTTGCACAGCGTCTGACCATCAACATCCAATTCGAATTTCACTTTAACTGCATCTAACCGTAAACGAGGCATTCTCTTCGCTTGTGTTGTCTGAGCCTTCCTCGGCCCCTCTCATAAGTTCGAAGGGCTGTAGGACGACGGGCGGACGTGCCTTTCTACTTTCACCATCCCCTCAGGCTCTCTTTTATATTATTTCGGCGAATTTAACTCTCTATCTCTGTATTGACATTCCAGCTAGCTGGGTGGAACTCTCTCTCTCTCTCTCTGACATATCCAAGTTGATCGAAAGTTGAGATGAACGGTCGAAAGAGAAAGTCATCGCTTTGAAAGTTCATGAAAAGCATCTCTAACATCTGTGCGTAGGAGGAGTGATTGTTATTTGGCTTTATGAAGCTTACGCATATTTCATTTTGCTAGTAACTACGAGCCAAGCGTTAAGGTTCCAGGAACTCTTCCATCTTGAATAACTTTCAGGAACGCCAAGGACTATAATAATTATAGAGGAATTTATCATTTCCATTCCACTTCTGAATTCTAATAATACATGAAAAACATATGTGGCAAAGTGCAGAAGAATGAACGATATTTTATGCGTAAGAGGAATAATCGAATTTATTCATTTTGTATTCCGAAGACAGAAGAATGAAACCCTCGTAGAAGAAATACTTAGCGAAGGAAAACACAGAGAATATTCCGAGTCGAAGTAGATTGGTTGGTGAAGGAAAAACTGATGAAATTGCTATTCCAGTCCACTGCCTTGCTTTCTCCCTTGACTAAGGAACATTTGTTCTCCGTCAATTTTTTCTTAGATAGCCTTAATAGCAGTCTTCCAGTGGATATAACTGAACTATATACCAAAGCATTTTTACTTCTATCCGATAGAAAGATATCCACTCTGCATGAATTTTTCTTCTTCCGTCGTGTAGGGACGCTAAAAGGTTTGTATTTCTTCGGAAGTTCAAGACTACAAGCTTTCGTTATATATTATTATTTCTATCTTCACTTCTGCTGACTCCCGTGTATATACTCACCATTCAGAATAAATTGAAAGATAAGTTTGAACATAAGTTATATTTATGTACTTTCGATTAGATGAGGCAGAATCAAGAATGAGGGCGAACTCTTAGAACGTAAACTATGCATGTGTGTAGATTCTACAAGATTGTGTGTGTATCTCTTCATCTTCAACAACATTCTGAGAGCAATGAATCCTCTCTACATCTTCTGGCTTTTATTTCAGCCTGAAGCAAACTTATAGGAAAGTACAGAAAAAAGTTCACGGTAGCAGTGGCAAGGTATCTATACAGTTGAAGGAGGAAAAGTCCCGTCTCCCTTTTCTCATCTCACTTATCCATTCCATAGACTCACCAACTCATTTTGGAAATGAAGAGAGGAAAAGTAATACGGAAACTGTGACTATACATCGATAAGTAAGGATCCTACGTTGAATAGTAAAATGCACCCAAGAGTTAGTGAAAGTTTACCCAAGACTAGAATAGGAGAGGAGATGAATTGAAAAGCTGACTTTTTAATCCGAAGAATGGTCTCTGATTGTGCTTCCTTCCGAATCCACCGAATTTTGATTCAGAAAGTATCTTGAGTAGTATATACAGATCGGTGCAGTATATATTCCTTATAGGAGGGATCTGGGCGAAGAGATATGAGGATAAAAAGTATAGAGAAATATGATGATTGAGTTTCTTCCAAGTTTCAGGATGTGAATTGAGTGCTGGTGAAGTATGCAAATTTGTTAGATTTGGTAGATTTAACATTTTCCTATAAAAATCATAATGAAATACAGAATGGTCCGTGATGTGAGAATATTGTGAATTTTAAATGGAAATGTGTTTCATAATGAGGATGATTTATTCTGAATCTGAAATTGTTAAGTTTAGAGATGTAAATGTACATTTGCTCTAAGAGACCTGAATCAATACACTTCACTTTAGTCGTTGTTAAAAACATCATCTTGATCTAGATTTTACTACAAAGAAGTTATTACTTCAGATACTTCAGAATAAACTTGACTAAAATTACATCCCCCGGATAGAAAGAGTTATTCAGTCTAACAAAAGCACTCTCGAGAAAGAGAAAGTCTTCTCCAGTTAAGTTACAGACAGTAATCTGCGCTGTTGTACCAAATTATCCTAGTTTATTTTAACTTTAGGAAAAGAGAATGATGCTTGATGAGCATTAGTGCGAGCTGTGTATTACTTACATTGAGAAAATAGAACACAGCATACAAATCCACTAGTACGTTTTCTACCATGAAAGTTATAAAATGTTTAAAGCATCATTGTTGGTTAGCATTTGGGTAGTGTGTATCGTCAAAAAAGGAAAGTTTACGAAGCAAAGTGAAACTAATGAGGACGCGAATAAAGTAGTAGAAACACGCATGATAGCTCGTTTATTCGTAGGTACAAACTTATTCTGATTTGGAAATTTCGTTTGTGAGAAACTAGCAAAGAACTCTTGAGGAACGTGAGCGTAGAGTTTCTTATAATTTGCACATTTTTACGTTCCTCGAATCTGAAGTGGAATGCAATGGAAACGAAAGGAAGGAGAGGAAGCTACTTTGTCATCTCTACTTTCACCACCACCAACCAACTTTTGTGAGGGAGTTTAGTACTCGCTACTCACTAGATTCGTGAGTTCAGATCCACCCTTGAGAATAAATTCATTAGTTTAGTCCAACTTCAAAGTAACTTATTCACAACCTCAGCTCGAGGAAAAAATAAACTTGGACATGTTCTTGTCTAACGCCTAAGAACGAGGTAAATTAAATTACGCCTACAAAAATTCACAGTTCTGTTTTCTCTGTTGCTTGTTGTTTGGGTTGCTCCCATCGCATCGGATTTCTACACATGGAAAACGTCTCTTTGAAGTATTTCAGAAATTGCATGAGATTTAGAAACCTACGGAGTCCACAACGTATACTTTTGGTTTCTAGTTTGGTACATGCATCTCTCCATGTAAATATACACACAACAGACACAAGTCTTTGGGATTGCTTTCATTATCCTACTCATTCCTTGCCTAGCTTGTACCGCATACCATCACAAACCTAACAAGGAACTCTCAAACGTTGTTATCTAAGCGTCTGGTCGCTTGGGCTGTGAAGACAAGACCAAGTTGATGTCAAAACTGGAAACAAACGAATGGGGTTTTCTCCATCTTTTTCTTCCTAGTATACGATGAACTTTTTTTATGTAAAAAGTTTCTCTTTTTCTCCACCGCTGCTGTTAGGAGTAAAAGACTATACCTACATTTGGTATAGTGTGTGGGAGATTCACTCTGTGAACAAGGATATTGTGTAAAATGCACATAGCACAATTTACTCACAGTCACAGTCATAGACACCAACTCTCTTACTAAAGACACTAAAGCCAGAGGAAAGTGTGGAACTCTTCTTGGTCAGGCCGCAAGAGTGAGGGTACTGGATATTTACGAGACATGGTTGGATACGAAGATAGAAAGACCTGAGAGACACAGAGAAAGCGTCCCTTCTGATCCAAAAGAAGCAAACGAGAAAAGAAAAAACGGGGAACGTGCCAGCGTCAACGAAAAAACTTTTTCCGTCCTTTACCATTTCCACACTGGTCTGCTGTCCTTCTGCTTTCTCCAAAGGGTTTCTTTAGTTAGGATTTACACGAGAAAGAAATACGGGTTAGTCTTTGTACTTTTAGAAATTTTCTTTTACGTTCTTCGGTGGCACAACCAGATGCATGAACAGTTGCATTCTCAGTGGTCTTCATGAGACTCTTCACGAGACGAAGATGTATTGGTTTCTATTGGGTGGTATATACAACTTAATAGATATATATAAATATATACATATAAAAGAGCCTGATTGCCACACAGATGATGACTAAATATCTAATCATGTTATATACACACACACTGACACACTATTGGAAGAAATAACCTCGTGTTGAGTCTTTCCAGAGGAAATTAGTATTGGGTAGCGTGTGCAGAGACGAATCGTTGAAAGCTAACGAAGCCAACATGCACTAAAGTAGAGAGGGTACGTACGTTACCACTCTAATAGCATAGGAGAGTGTAGTGCAACTTTCTCTTTGGTGTATCCGTTTGTCTGGTGATAAATAAATAGGCTGAGACGCCTTTGTTCCTGTCCAATTTACTTGGTTTCATGAAATTCCCAAGCTTTATATGTGATCAATCAGGCGAACTTTATTTAGGCACTGACTCGTTCCAATAGCTGCTCAGGATACCCTGCAGGGTTTTATTCTTTACGTGCATCACGATACCTATCGAGGGGAAAGCTCTGTGTAGTCGTTTGATGCCTTCTTGCTGCTTGTTACTACCAATTTTAAACTTTACTTTTAGAGCGTAGTGAGATAAGACTCATTTGAGTATACAGCACCAGTGCTGCGAAAGTAGTCGGCAGTGTGCCCACCACAAGGAACTTTACTAGTTAGGGAAGATTACTCTGGTAAAAGGATTAGTGTAGCAGTCAACTTGCATTAGTACATCCTTGTCAAGACAGTAATCATTCTACAGAACCATGATGGATGCCATTACTTATCTCCCCTATCAAGACGAAGACTCTGGGGAGACATTTATAAACGTGTGAAATGAGCACACAGATATTCTCAATGCTTCTCGAGCATCTGCTGGAGATATCGGAAATTCCGAACTGCACTAAAAGAGTTGGAAATCCATACTGACTGCAACTACTATTACTACCACACTTCTTATTATACGGGCTATGAATCCTGAGAGTAATTTTTCTCCAAGCAATTTATAAAGTTCCTTGAGTTGATAACATGAATAAAGTGACCAAAAAGTTGGAAAATGAGACTTATTGAGTCAGTGTGTCTAGCGTCAACGTAATAAAGTAGAGATGCAGGCGTAAGTATGCATGCAGGAGATGGTGTAGAGGTATATGAGTTGGTGATGATGTCAGAGAACCTACTTTCACACTTTCGCCTCCATCAGTCCTTCCCTTATTATGTGTCCCCATGAGCTACATTAATCAAATGTAAGTTTAGCCTGGAGCTTAAAAGACGATTTACCAAGTTTTTTCTCTC
The DNA here is from genome assembly GCA_034696585.1 of Isotomurus maculatus. Taxonomy (NCBI): domain Eukaryota; kingdom Metazoa; phylum Arthropoda; class Collembola; order Entomobryomorpha; family Isotomidae; genus Isotomurus; species Isotomurus maculatus. The sequence goes on along the minus strand of JAQGAC010001231.1, from coordinate 4,361 downwards.
TCGGTTGTGTTTCAGGATCAGCAGTGATCATAACTCCGCCGCAGAACCTGACGAAAGTGCAAAATGAGAAAGTGACATTCCCCTGTGAATGGCGTGCGATGCCTTCCAATGCAACTGTGGTTTGGTACCGAGATGGGATTCCCGTTCGACAGATCTCATCATTAGAACCTCGAATCGAGACTCCGTCTGAAGGAAGTCTTATCATCAACCAAGTTCACATGGACGACTCTGGTTTCTACGAGTGTCGTGTCACTAATGGGATTGGAGAGACTCAAAGTGCTGTTGCCTACCTTAATGTCGAATGTACGTGCTTATCTCTTTTTAACACTCTCTCACAGTCTCATCTTACCTTAATACTCGTCCCTTGAGATAACACAATTATTGTCACCCTCACTGTGACACAGATAACGTCTTCCCCTACACACAATCATTCTTAAGTAAACACAACCATTCCTCCACTCAGCCTGCGTGTTTCTTCATTAAGAGACCCACACACAATCATGTACACTATACCTACTTAAATCCTCCTGCTCCCCCAAACGAGAAAACAATTCCAACGAAAGGAACAAGTTGGACCACCTCTGATAATGAAACAATATCTTTTAGTTATTAGAATCTCCGTGAAACAATGAGAAATGGAAGAAACTTCCTCAACACAATAACGTCAAATGACAAAAGTAGCTGGCTATATACCCTTTAGTTTCCTTCTTCTTCCTCGTGAGTGAGTACCTGCACAAGTACCTGTCTACAAATAGAACCCACAGTTGTGTAACTAAGATTTCTAATGCGTATAAAATAGCCCCCCTTCACAATTCTTCCTTGAAGTACCTTTGATAATAAAGAGAAAGCCCGAGGTATACTTTCTCCTTACAAGATATCATCCTACTCCTCCTGCTCACCACTAACTTCTATACAAATTGCAAACCCTTTTGTTCTTGAAGAAGCACCAGCAGACGAAGAAGAAGAAGTTTCCTTCTTCAATGTAATCTGATACTCATTTGTACCATTTGTCCACGACAAGTTGACGATAGAAAGCTCATTTCCAATAAACGTTCGCTTTCTCTTCCCTCCTATCTTTTCCAGCCTCTCTCTCTTCCAATCGATTTGTCATTAAATTTAGCACAATACCAAACACAATAAGAACTCTTCAAGTGAGGCATTTACATTATTGGTTCAGACACCTTAACACATTCCACACTTCTCCATCACTCACTCACGTGGAGTGAAAGCAACGAGATGGTGACACGCTAAACAAGAAGGCTTTTCTCACACTCACACCCACTTTCTCTAGACACACGAAAATGGAGTAAAATGAGGAACAAATAGAGTTTTGAACTCGATTGAGTTTTTCAAATGTAATTTTAAACGAGTCGTTCTTTTTGTGTGTGGAACTCAATAAGAAATTTATATACGCTGGGAAAGACGAGTCATGCTTTTGTCCTCGTGTTCGTCTTCGCAGAGTTCCTGTCTTCGGTTATGTCTACAAGCCCCGTTGAGTGTTCTCGAGGAAATATGAGATTCGCATATGACTGATGACAACTTGATGACATTTTACGTTTAACTTGCAGACCCAGCTCAAGTGACATACACTCCTACAGTGCAATACCTTCCCCATAGATTGTCGGGTGTAGTGCGATGCTACATCCAGGCAAATCCTCCGATCCAATTTGTGATGTGGACAAGGGACAAGCATTTACTCGAACCTTATGAAACAGAAGGTTTTGCGGTTATGACAAACGGCTCATTGTTAATTGAACGGGTGAAAGAATCTCACCAAGGGATGTACACGTGTACGCCATACAATGTACACGGAACTATTGGGGCTTCCTTACCCATGCAAGTGATAGTGAAGGAACCACCCAATTTCGATATTACTCCGGATCCCGTCTACCAACGGAAGTTGGGCTCGTCTTTAGAAATCCCTTGTACAGCTGTAGCTCCAAACGGAACCAGTAGTCCCCTTATAACTTGGCAGAGGGTATGTAATGCAGTCCATCGATGGACATAAAACCTACCCATGGTAATTTTGAACAAACTCTAAAAATACTTACATGACCTTCCTTTGAGTAGAAAGACGGGCAGCCACTGCCAAGAGACAGAGCACGAGTAGTCGAAGGGAATCTGATTATCGAAAATCTTCATCAAAACGACTACGGGGAGTATGAATGTGTAGCTTCGAATGAAGTAGCGACGCTTCTCAAGTCCACCAAAATAATCGTCGAGGGGACGAAGCCTCATGCGCCCTTTAATATTACTGCCACTAGCGCCGTGTTCAGTGTCACTCTCCATTGGATTGCTGGGTATTCAGGAGGGCCAGATTTCAGGCAGAACTACGTTGTATGGTAAGATCTCCCATTATAGACGTGTATTGATGCAGTATCATTATTATCCCTTTCCCTATAAAATATTCACACACGTCTGTGAAGAAAACTTCCTCTCAAATGGATTCGGAGAAAGTGGAGAAAGTATCATAAATGTGATTTTATTCCCCTTAAGGTATCGGCCTCAAGGTGAAAACAAATGGGAGACTGTACACGTAACACCTCCAGGAAGTACAAGAATCACAATCCGCAATCTATCCCCTGGAAGAACTTACCAATTTCAAATTATTGGAAGCAATGAGCTTGGAGAAGGGCATCCTAGTGAGATTGTAAACGTTACAACCAAAGGTATCTATCCCCACTACCCTCTGCTCTGGTGCAGTAATAATAATCCCAACCCGTCACAATCACAAATCTTCCTATACTACAGAATACTAAATCTATTCATTCCATCGAATATTCAAAAGTAATCCAAGATCATTCAGGCCTTCGATATCCCATGAATTCATGTGAAAGGCTTCCTCCGCAATCTCCGTACAAAATAATAATAATAATATTCATCCATACTTTCTTCAAATGTAATTTAAGCTTTCTAACTTTCACCGTAACATTTACCTTTCGTCTCTCCTTAATATTTGACTCATCTCTGTGTAACTTTCTCTCTGTCGTCTCTGTAGTATTTGGTGATAGTGGTGGTGGTATTCAAGCGTCCATTATGCAATTGCCAATCTTGTTCTTCTAGTCTAATGTATTTATTTGTTTGTCTGGGTGGAGGAGTAGATACGATTTTGACAACGACCACTGAATCCCCAAAATCTAAACAGATTCCCCAAGTGGCAACATCCAAGCCCATACCAGGTGAAACACTGACTATTATTGGTAAACATGGAATTTCTCGGTACTATGCTGAACCGCAATAAAAATCGACTCGCTTCTTCTCTGCTTTTCGCTTCAAATGTGTTGTTGTCTCCACAATCCACACAAGAATAAAAGCTTCTGTCTGCATAAAATATACACTTAACTTTCTCCATTCACTCACGTGACTGTCCATTGTATCTCTAAGAATTGTATGATAAGCTCACAAGTGCGTAGCTGATTGTGTGTGTATGAATACTTAACGAAAACTTATTTCTGCATGCTTTTCCTTTACTCCCTCTCGTTTAAATACAATTCACAAGGTAAACTTATTTGGTCAGAGTTTTCTTTATTCGAATGGAATGGATTTTTGAATTTGTGATTTGATTTAAAATCTCCCATCTCTCTGAGAGTGAGAGACCCTCTACAACAATCCCCATTGTGTTGAGTTTATTCAGTTTGAAGTTTATTATTATGATTTGATTGTTGATTTGATTTTTGATTGAATGACGCTTTTTCAGAACTCCTCGACTACTCTGTCGTAGTCTTTCCTACGTATGAAAACGGGTCTACTTACATACCCACGCCACGTCGACCTCAAGGTTGGTTTGGTTTATTTTTGGTTTCCTTATCCCAATCTCTCGTGTTCTAAGAACTTTAAGTTTAATTATGAAAGCCGTATGCGTGCGAATAACTTGTGTGTGATGATGACTGTTGCGTGCATGGATGTCATAACTCATATAATTACTGTTTTAATAATTCCAGCATTTATATATAAAGTGCCTTACAGCATTATCATGTGGATTAATGTGTACAAGTCCATACTGAACATTCTTTTGACACCATAAATTCAGGTCCGAAACCGGGTGCCCCACAAAACCTCACGCTAACCGATTCACAGGAAACCTTCTCTGTTGTTGTGAGTTGGGCACCTCCAATTGACATTGATAAAGTCGCAGTGGCCTACTATCAAATTCAATACAAGTCCCCTGATGTTCCACAATGGAAAATGCTCAATAAAGAAAAAATCTTACCTCCTACAACTTCTTACTCAGTTAAAAGTAAGTCCACCCCGAGATTATTCAACCCCCAACCTGCCTACCTGCCAATCTACCTTCTGTCTCCCTACCTCCTTAATAAAACAATACTTCCTTGTACCTCTTCTTACATCATTCTCGCATACCT
>JAQGAC010001230.1:0-14939 GCA_034696585.1 Isotomurus maculatus | reverse complement strand
GACCTCGTTGCTCGGCTAACATAAAATTGAATCAGCATCTCTGCCACCGTTGTAGATATGCGGATTTCCTTTGAGCTCAAGTGTTAAATGTACTTTAACGGTAAGTAGAGTGATCTTTATGCACTTCCGTTCTGTCTCTCTACATTCTCAGTAATAATTTTTCTCTAAAATTTACGCCTTCACAATGTGCCAAACCTTTCCTAAGCTTGGGTGATCTAATATTAATAGACAGCTTTTATCACTACATCCGTTTTATTCCCTGTTAGATCCTGATTCATACAAGAGTGATCTTGCTGAGATCAAGCGTCTATAGCTCTACATTCCTGCTACTTGCATTTAATATTAATTACGAATTAGTGCAGAGTGCTGACTCAATTAAGCCAAATCTTACATTGAATTGTTACACAACACTAATGAATGCTTACCTCATACAACAAATGCAGTCTTATGTCTGTTTTAGCTCAATCAAAAATTTTAATTGGGGATTTGTAACAAGAACTTAAATTGATGGATTACTTGAAGTGCAAAAGATCGCAGAAGGTTTTTTCCTTATAAGTGATCCAAGTAATCTAATTAGTCACACTCGAAATTCTTTGAGGGCTCCTGTGTGAAGCGGTGTGACTTAATGAGTTCATGGGACTCCCCACAACGTTGATGATGACAGGTGCACAATCCAGTGACTCATACTCATATGTTGTTTGTAAGCAGTTGCAAGTGAATTATGATATGATGAATGACAAGGGATTTCAAAAACGTCAGCACGTATTGTTTTTTGACATTTTGTTTCACTGATCAAATATAATGTTAAAACAGGGGCATTCCAGAATTAATAAATTATTACTACAGAAGGAACAGTTTCATGACAAAGGGACGAGGAAGAAAAAATATATGGAGTACGGAATCATTATTACAAAACGGTAGAGACATGCAAACAAAGATATACATAATCGATCTTGATCACATAAAGATCCTTCACTTTACCTGACTAATCGTCACTAGTCTTCACATCACCTTGCCACAGTTTTCTAAACATTAAAGAGTTAAGTGTGAGAAAATGGCTCAGAAAGAAGGAAAAACAGAGTTTGGATTTAAGACAAAGTGTCAAGTTGCGTGTGGTTATGATAACTTTGCTACTAATTCAGATTTGAAATTGAATCTATTGTGATTACAACCAGCTAAATTATCATTTTGAATGAGCCTTTGTTTTAACTTAATGCACGCAAAGATAACGCATCCATATTTTGAATGATTGTGATCCACTTTAAGTTGTCATGTCTTGTGTCTCATCAAGATTTCTAAAAAGTAAAAGAAGACTTAATTGACTTAATATAAATCATATCAACTAAGTTGTGTAAGCAATTCTGTTGTAAGCTAAGTACAATATGAAATCATGAATGCATTTTAATCGCGAGAAATGTCTCGCTCTGCGTGGAATGAAAAAAAGTGTCATCTTTATCAGCCACTAGACATGTGCTTCAAGTTTCCAACAGCAATTTACCAGTCTGGGATGAAATAATTGTTTTATTGTATCCTAAAATATAGTTTATCGTGTTTCGAAACTAAGTAATTCACAAAAATACAGGATTTGGCATTTAAAAAATTTTAAGTGAAATAGCATATTATGAATATTATCACTAATTGAACATGAAACTTCAATGTTTGATATTTAAATTTCAACGACCATTTGTCATTTAGATCCGGTTCCCAAGTTGTGGTGAAGATCATTTCTAAGGAATTCTTCTCGAAAACGTGACAAAAAACATCTGCTTTAATTTTACGTAATCAGTTTCCCACATTCAATTAAGCGCATCATTTCCCCTAAGATGCTTTTACTTTTAACGGGAAGTGCCTTCCCATTGAGGAGGACCTAATCTCGAAATGTATTTGATTATTCAAGACATAACATTGAAACAAGAAATCCATCCGTCCTCATAATAATAGTCATACATTTTTTTGTCCAAATTAACAAATAGTGATGCAGGTTGGTAAACAACAAACCCCCCACAGTTTCCTCCAACCTAAATGCAAACACACAAACCCTTCGACTTTGATTTTGTAGATGAATAAAATTGAATCCTCGGACGAATTTCTGTACCCTCGAGAGTAGGAAACTCGATCCCTCATCATCATCACGTGGGGCAACTTAAGGGCTTAAATACAGATGCGGCTAAAGTTACCGTCTTATTTTCTTCTAACAAGTGACAGTGCAACATTCCTCTAGAAGTCTTTTCAGAAGCGTCTGTTAAATCAATTTACGAAGGAGAAACCATTAGCAAAATATAGTGCGACTCTTCTACAACTTCAACTCTAAAAACCAGTAGCAGCAGCTCCCGACCTCATCGATCACTGCAAAGTGTACCCTGAAAACGGACGTGATCACTTTGTGAACGTATCGGTCGCTGCACTCTTCTACATAATACTTGTTTAAGCCAAAGAGGAAGTACGAAAGTACAACTAATATTGCCAATTTGTTCAAAGGGCTGTGAAAAAGAAACCCTTAGCCGTTCAAAAGGTACACACACAAATAATATACACGTACGAACTATGAACTGAATTATATTAAGTTGTAAGCTGCAGGAAGGTATCATATTAAGATTATAGTTCATGTGAATGGCAATGAAACGTAGGTGCGCATTTCTTGTAATTGTACTTCTCGTGAATGAAAGAATTACTAGCATCTTATCCATTTTTTGATACACATAAGCTTGTAGCGTGAGGTTAGAGTGGCCCAGTCAACAGTTGGCTAATTTCTTGACCGACAGGTGCGATACAAAATAAGGAATCGTTCAGAAAGCAACTTTGGCAAGCCAATCGACAAGCCGTAGAGATTATACTTCCAACTTCTCGTGCACAAGTACAACTTGAAACACTAGATTTCATGTATGAAGGTAAATTTGCAGATATTGGAAAGGAATTAATGGAAGGCATGAATTGCACAGGGCGCTGTAAGAAGTGTAGGGAGAAGTGCACGTTTGTGTGTTTGTGTAGAAGGTATGCGCGATGTGATAACCCACCTGCACTCATCATCCCCATTTATTGCTGAGGTGTGATTACGTAGGTCGTTTGTATCGCTCGCATGGGTCGGCTTGGATGTTCGCTGCGTGCAGATTTAATGGTAGTGTTGTAGGTAGTTACCATCGCGTTGCATTGTTGTACGTCTATGAAAACTTTTACTTTTGCACCCTCAGTTAGTTTTCTTCCGTAAGTCTTGCAGGTCCTTCCTTCAGTTTAGTTCTTACCGTCGGCAGTCTATCATATCATCATTGTTCCATTGTTCTGTGTGTATGAGAATTCTCAAAAATATTGTTCCATCTCCTCACCGAAGGAATCCTATTGGGTTTTTGGATATTTGTTGCAGTGATTCTATTACGGAGATCATTATCATCACCTACCCTCTTCTCTATTTTTGAGGAACCGATTTACTCACTCACACTTTCAGGTAAGGAGTAATAAATAGCAAACGGACACATTTAATTTAGAAATCAAAGTGACACAGCCATCCTTTTTTCTAAAAACTTTAATTGCACAGGAATTCTGCAGATTTCCAACACAACGCGTGAGAATATTTGGCAATAAGAAATGCCAAGTATTATTAAAATTAATTGTATAAATTCAACTAGACTTTTGCTAGAAAATACCTCAAATTTATAATCCATTCATGGTCTGGTAGAAGATAGGGAACAAAGAGAAAAACTAACGCCAAATGTTTCTACTCCAATTGTAAATTGGTGTACTTTCATGCAATCTTGTGATAAATGATTGTTGAGAAAGCGTTCAACTGATTCTGAAATCATCCAAACTAACTAGGCAATTATGTAGAGTAGCAATTGAATTAGGCTTTTTAATTCAATTTAGCCTGTAGTCTGCTTATGTGTGATGTAAAAATCTAATGCAACTTTCCGACATGATTTTTACTTAACATTTTACTGCTTACAACTTAAAGGTATTTTTTATTTGTAGCTTAAAAACGTAACTTTCAATTCCGGAAATACGTTTGATACATGATCATTGGAGATCATTAGCGGAGTTTTATATAAATCCCTTAAACACGACTCATGCATAAGTGCATTTCAGCCATTTGATTTGAATTAGGATTTTTCTTGCATCAATTAGTTGCATTACCTGTTCCTCTTTTTATTAAAATTATGATGTTTTTACATCCAATGGTAATGACATCATATTGAGATTTTAGAAGGGAGGGCCGGCAGTGGGTTCTCGTTGAGATTTCACAATATTTTTCAGGTTATTTTTTTGCTGCACAGCACAATGTACTTGTTTTTGTATTAGTAATTTATGAACGCAATAGGAAAGAGTAGATCAGCAGTGTGATGACCGTAGGTCATAATAAATAAGTCAGAAAAGTTGAGTAGCCACTTTTGTATATTTTTAACTACAGTCTCAGGTTGAAAAGTGAGTACTTAATACTATTCAAGCTAAACCAGCGTTTGATTTATGGCATGAAGGAATCGAAAACTTTCATAGAAAATACAAAAAACTGCGAGAATTTTCCTTCACGTGGAAGTTTAATTACAAAAGTTCAGACAAAAATAGGAATTTTGTTGGAGCGAATTCCTCAAAACCTGTCAATAAGAAAGACGAAAATCTGAGGGTAAGGATTCATCAGGATAAAAATGCCAAGTTCACTTTCCGCTAAGAGATTTTGTCAAAATACGAGACAGGATCTGAACTCTCACTTGACTTGAACTCATTATTGGATTTTGATCACGTAGTCCACTAACTTTTAGTTTGTTTTTTGTGTACCTCCTCAACCACGTTAAACATGCGAACGCCACAGTGTTTCGAATTTAATGGAAAAAAGAGCTGATAATCATTTGTACTTAACCTTTTACCTTCTCTCTTGTGTTGCCTTGTACTTCCTTCCTTAACTGGTTCGAGTTGTAGTATCCTTGTAGAACTTTGACAAGAGAGAAAAGCTCAGACATCAGACGAGTTTCCTTCAATTAATAATGTTCGTCATAACCACAAGTGTGAGAGTCTCCGAGTGCCAAGTGCATCGCATAATCCGGTTTTGAATGAAAATGAAAACAGTATTACAAGCGGTTCTAATGATCAATGAACAGCATAACATCAACACTTAGCTCTCCTGCCCTAGTCATTCAACCTCTCTCATTAGTCTTAGGTCATCGTTTGACCATTCCATCCAATTTTTTCTAACTCATCTTTCCTAATGAAAACGGATGCTTTCGTTTCTGGTTTCTCTTTTGACTTCTTCAGCTGTGGACTGTCTATACGATAAAATTGTTTTTAGCAAATTTTATTGATTTGGAATGCTATCACGTTGGAATTTTATGCGCTTCCCAGTTCTCAATAAGGGTTGTTTGGTAAACAAAAATCACGTAGGATTTAAAAACATCTTCAACGAAAAGGTGAAGTTGTATTGATGAACCTGTGCGAAGATGTCGAAAAGCTGCATACTTGAGTGTAGGGAATTACGTTATAGGTTTGTCTTCTTAACAGAAGGTTTCTCCTTAAACAGGAAAATTGATTTTAAAAAACCTTCACAAATAAACAGAATTTCTTTTCGCTAAAATGTTTTGTACAAGCTAAGGTGTGATAGTAGGCAAGTTAAAAATTGATGGACATAACGCTAAATGAGGAGGAATTTTAGATTGCAAATAGTTAAGTATTTCACATTTCGCAAAAATACAACAAGCGTATGCACGTTTGAATAATACGAGTGAAGACTCTCCATCGTGTGAAGTTTGCAGAGGATATGAATCTCTTTTACTCATGCAATGGTTGAGAGTTAATAACGCTGTATTCATTCATTCGTATTATACTTACAATTAGTTAGCAAATGTTTACTCATCATTGCATAACATCCACTCTGACTGTAAATGAGACCTCAAATATGGTTAAAAATGCTAGAGAACAATAATTACGAACGGTTGATGTAAGAAGCAACATTTTGCCACTATGTAACAGTATCAACGAATATCTAATCAAATTCACCATTTTTATGTATCGCGTATTGATTCCTTGAGGATGAAAAAATTACTATCTCTGAAGATGAAAAGCTATGTAACAGACCATTAAAAATTAATAATAGGCCTGTATGAACTCAAAAGGCATTTTTTCTTGCTTGTAAACGCAAAGTCAGAAATCTTAATCATGATCTTAGATCCATCACTTCGCATCATTAATTCATCACGTACTTAAAATGGCTTTTAAGCTGTAACTTCTTACTGAGAAAACACAATAATGAATAATACTTATATTGTGCTATCGGATTTTCCTCGGCAGCAATTCACAAGAAATTGTGACGGCGTATTTTCAATGAAAAGACTTGTATTTGTAAAGAATACATTGTACTCTGTATTATGTTTGTGTGTGTTATGTAACAACTTTACATTGAAGTGCTACATGCAAAGTGCAAATGTAGGGAAGCCCAGTCTACAGGCTAGTCACTTCAAGCAGCGAATCCCTTATTAGTACCTGTAAAGTTGAAAGGAGTTGCAGAAGAGGTACTTTTTGGAAAAAGCTTAGCTCATTACGGGGATTAATTGAAACTATTCAGGATTAAATGCAATTTATGGGACTCAAAAGCCAAATAAATCTACACCTCGCATGTGTGATTGATTAAATGAGATACAATGATCTTTAAGAGAGAGCTCAGCGCAACCAAACAGCTAATTACAATTAATCTAGGGTATAGCTGTCAAAAGATTTGTGAGTGTCCTGTTTACACATGGATTGTGTATCTGTCTCATTCACTCAACCTTGGTTCCATTTGAGTATCAGAGTGACATAATTACTGACTCTTCCTTTCCATTTCTTTCGCTACGTTATTGTTCCATGTCAATCTAATCCATTATGCTCTCGTTACTTGTTAGCGGTTGTTCCTAAAACTAAAAGGCTTTTCTGCGAATTCTATTATTACAGATTTAAAGTTAAGTATATACTTTACGGTTAAACCAACTATGTCTTCTCCATTATTAGTTTTCCTCTCAGAAAGCTTAATAGACCAGATGCCACATTTTTTCACTGCAACTCCTCACAAGACAATGCGATTATTTGATTCTCTTAACTATTTTGTGATTACACGGCTGAAAAATTTAGATTAAGAAAATTAGGCACTACATCACTACCCACAGATTAAACATGCAGCCAACTTGGACTCATTCATGAGTCAATCGACCTGTCGCAATATTAAAGATTATTAGTGTTGAGCTTATGAAAATTATGTTCAAGAAATGGAGTAGAGAATAAGAATTTTGCACATATTGGCCTACTCTTTCTGGTAAACTTACATTGACTTGTTACTCTGCTTGACTGACCATGTAGATTATACGAGCTAAACTGTAGCAATAACATGTCAGGTAATTAGCGGAAATACTCACAGGGTTCTGTGTGATTTTGCTCTTTGGCAGATCCCTTTTTCTTATTGAGGGTTTTCTCTATACCTCATGATTTTTCATTAACTACCTTATTTGATTACATAACACTATCATAGTTCTCAGTTTTAATCCAGACTCCTAATCAAGCACATGTACTATACACTGTGATTAAGCCATGCACCATTATCTGCGCGTTGTGTTGAAATTATTCCTGAAATTATAAATCCCCTCCCTGTGATTAGTTGCTGCAGTCTCGTTGATTTTTAATTCCCAGAGTAATTTTGTATTAACAAATCTGTGCTAATTTGGATAGAATGAAGACCTGGACATTAGCAACTGCCCTCGCCCTTGTCATTGCTGTCAGCAATGCACTTCCAGTTCCTGAAGACACTGCAGCCGCAGCTAAGTCATCATCAGCGGAAGACAAGAGTTCTGTAAGTACAATTTAAGATTTACACTTTCCTCTTCATGATGTCTCGTCAGGCACGCAAAGTCTCATAAAACTTGAAGCAAAGTACGTTTGATCCGAAAAGTCTCCGATGCATGACGGATATATTCCAAGCAGAATCCTCGTGTGTGAGATTAGATAACAGGACTTGTCATAACCACAGTCATTCAAAAAAGTATTACATGCTTGTGACCACTGTATATCGTAAAAAGAAATCGCCAGAAGATTTGCCCATCTAATCGCATAAAAGTGTAAGGTCTTGAGATAGAGGGGAAATTCTTACGGAAAGATTGTAAACGAAGCAAGTGGCAATTTTATAAGTAAATCGACAACAAAAGCAAAAGTAGTCGTATGATTAAGTGCACATTTTGTAAATTACAATCATATAGACTGAAAGGTAGTTCCACTTCCTACTTCCTGAGCCCCAGTTTAAAACAGGAGTAAGAAGATTAGTAGTTTTTTTCTAAATTATTAATATGTTGCGATGAGTGTGTGTGCTTTATTCGAAGAAATACTCATTGCTCTTCATGCACAAATTCACATGCAACCTCAACTATAAGATTACCACTTTCGCTCTTAACAAGTTGTGTATGCTTAGCCACGTAGGTATTATGTCGGTGTTCATTTCTAAGCATGGATGTGAGCGGAACAAATGCTCATTGCCTTAAAGTAGTGTGTGTAAGGTTTATTTGTGCATAAAATACATAACCAATTGTTTATGTAGTCTACACTTGTTCATACTTATTTAGAAAAACCCTTAATGTGATCGAACGTCGGATACGGATGTATCTTGTGTGAGGTAACGATAAAATAATAATCACTTTGGGTATTTAACTTCCAATCCTTTGTTCAGCTTCATGAGACTCTCTCAGTCAGACGGAGTAATTAACAGAATGAAAGGAAGTTTGTTGCATCATCAGCCACTGTGGCTCCCGTAGTCATTTAACAATAACAACTCAACCAGTTTTTATTCCTTTGTTGCATTTTGCTCCTTGTCTTTTAACAATCGCACTATCACCCTTTTTATCCCATGTATCATGTATGCCTCCTTATCTCAGTTTTAATACCAGGAACAAAACGATATCTACTTTTAATTACACTTTATTGACAAAGTCACCCTATAATTTTGATTAAACTCCACATACACAGGTGCTTGTGATAGCCTAACTCCAATTTCCACGATAGCCTTCTAAGACATCGTTTTTGCAGCGCACCTTAAGATAATTACACGAGGAAAATCTCCCATAAAAATGTCATTCTGCGTGTATCATTCATGAGCCAGTTTTCTTGTTTTCAATGATAAATCCTCGCACAAGTATAAATTAATACATTTAATAATCATTTAAAATAACAAAATCCCCATTAAGTCACCTTTAAGAGGGGATTGACGGAAATGCTAAGTTATACATGAGTGAGCATCATCTTCCAAATTCGCCAGTGCCTCACCACACTACCTGTTAATTTTTGGAATATAGAATTTAATGACCAGTTAGGTAACAAGACTGAAAATGAGGATGAGAACGAGATGCTGTCAACCTAGATAGGATCTTTCTTACACACTAAAAAAAGCTTAAGTGAGTCTTTCCAGGCATGAAGATTCGATTCGTCATTTCTCATTTTCGTCTTCGTACAAAAGTACGAGGAAGCAAAGCGTGATGAATTCAGGTGGCAGTGTTGGTGGAGATCTCGAGATGGAAAAAACCCTCAGCTAAATTATGATTAAGGAGTAGATGAGGATTTAATTTTGTATGGAGGTGTGCAGCGACCATTCAAGTCTATTTAGTTTGGTAATTATGAATCTATTACGATTGCACAACAACAATTCATATGCATCTTCTTCAAAAGTCATCTTCATTTCAGTCGCGTAACATCTTGCTTCATACTATGTGAGGGGTGTACACTTGTGTGTACCTATATTCATTCTTCGTGTATGCTCTGCGTCACTCTGAGGGCTCTATTGTACACTATGGCAGCTACAGTTACATGTTACCTCCTGTAATCTTCGTAGGTTCACAGCATAAAGTTTATTGAGTATTGTAGCATACTCTGAAGTGGAATAAGAAACTTCAAAGGTGTAGCAAGTCTTACTGAGAGCACCATGGCGAATTGTGATTGCATGCTTCTTGATTTCATCACGTAAGAAGTGGTCAGCAATGTTAAATGAAGCGACCGACCTAATGGCCTTTTTGGTTTTCGTCGCTTTGATACAGTTCAGGTGACTTTGGGGATTACCACATTTACGTACAGACCACTGAATGGTCTTTTCGCTTTGAGGATTGAGACTGTTGATAGGACAATACAGAGAAAGGGAAATAGCAGCAGGTGCACTTCACTATTAAACGCTTTGATTTGAGAGTGTTATGCGAATAGTTTTGTGTCCATTTGGATTTTGCAATTCCTCTTTTAGAGACTTGCGAAGAATGATACGTTCTATGCAACAGGGAATTGCATGCAAATATTCATCGGCCAGTGTGCCTACATTTGTCCCACATATTAGTTTGTTCTGAATTTACACTGTATAATTATTTCCATTGATATTACCTCGTACAGAATTTTAATTGATATTAACTACAAATATATTATCGTGATTCATTATTCTCCATAAACAAATACCCTTGTGACGTCTAGTAGACTTTTAAATTAACTATTTCCGATCATATGCAAACTCAAATGTAGTTTTTACACAGCACTCTTAGCTGTTTGATTGCAACATACACTTCGTATTCAAACACAATCGTCACTGAAGAAAGTCTGGTGGCCAAGATCACAGGATTCGTAGATAAAGCTTATCAGCGATTGAGTCAAATGTTTACGCACTTGGTGATGACATATTGCCATTAGGCTTTGAAAACACCAACAAGGATACTACTGAGTAAAATGAATAGGCGATTTCATTCAATTCAAATTTTTGTTGTGACTTCCTTGCACAACTTGTTTTTCTTAGAAACACTCGAGTTTATTGAAGGTGCAATTCAAAAGTATCCTTCATATTCTTTGGTTGGTCATTGTCACTCACAATAATTTCCAGGTCTCTTATATCTCTTATAACAGTCAACTGTAGAGTACCTGCCAATAATTCTGTTTGTTTACTGTCCAATTCTTTAAAACCCTCGCTTTGGAGTTTGAGTGTTCACGTTTTTTCATCGTTCAGCATCATCTCAGCATCTATGATGAATCAACCACAAATTGTCACGCAACAAGCAAATGATGATCAGTAGTTCTTAAATTAAGTACTCAATCGTGTTTTTATTCAGTGCTAAGCACGAAAATATGTAAGAAGACTTTCATGGTCAATCTTAATAAAAGTTGAGTAGAGAGGAATGCTTGTGTTCTCATTGACATAGTAAGCAGAAGGGTAACTGAGAGTCAAATTAGTTTTGTAGTTTTAAAACATTCACATCTACACAAGAGACGGGTAATAAGGAATGAAGTGACCACGCCTTGCTTTTTCAACTCATATTGTGCCTATGTGGTCTTGTTTGAAATTTATTACTCTGATGTTGAACGTAGTTAAGAGTTTGAGGACTCCATTGCACTTTCATATCAATATGATAAAAACCAACGGCTACTTTTAAGTGTGTTATCTAGTTAGCAAGCTGAAATTTTGATTATGCAACATCAGATGAGTTAGAACTTCCATCCCTCTCCCTAGGCGTTTGTTGTAAGTCAACTGAAGTTTTTTAATTCACCAAATGGAGATTTGAAATGAGGAATTATTAAATACATCACTCATATTATTATCCCTTGGTTGACTTAACTTACGACTTACATGGAAGTCAGAGGTAGACTAAACAGGCAAACTGAATTCATTATAGCATATAACATTGTTCTACAGATACTATCTTGACATATCAGTCTGCTTGAAGGGACAAACTAATAAAAATTGTGTGGCAAACAATGAAAGAATTGTAGAAAGTACGCTAGCATATTTATTTTAAGTGTAAAAAACTCGCTCTAAAAAGTAATATCTGAATACTTAGGGAATAATATAACGCTGTCAAATTCAAAGGTTGAGGGGTCAGTATCACTATGAAAGTTTAACTTATCACGTCTTGACGTGTTTGGATTTATGACTTATGGGAGAGAAGATGCATCACACGAAAGACAAATGTTGCAGCAGAGAGAATGACAACCAGCCAAAAATGGTATTATGCAGTATTACTTTTGTACGGGTCATCAATGTGCAGTGCCGTTGTGTACTAATCGCATTAAGATCAGTTGTACCTCAATCAAAAACTAATGACCAAAAACTCCACAAGGACCTTGTGGTGTCCGATTAATTATCACGAACAGGTCTGTAAATCGTAAAGAAGATCACCTGGCCTATTTTAGCTACTCTACTTTTGGGTTATCGTGTGAGTGCAAGTAAAAATTCGAAGGCAAGTACATTTCGGCAGTTCTTTAATTAATATTCCAGAACAATTACTCCTGTTTTTAACGACTGCCACACCAGTAGAATGCAATGACGAATCTACTAGTCAAAGTCGAAAGCTGTTATCTTTGCGAGTTACAAGCAACTATCATTTGTCATGCTTGACTCCAAGTATCATTAAGCCATTTGAGCATTTGATAATTATGAGATTCCATGTCGTTCACAAGAACAAAAAACCCAAGTTTCTTCAAACCTCTCCATTTAAATGTGCAGGACGGCATAGTGAAATAATGACAAACCAACTCAGACATAAATTGTAAATGTGTATCAATTGATAATGAAAGTCAACGTTTTGTGTATACTAGTGCAAGAGTTCTTGCAACTACTTTCTTATTAGGTCAGTCGAGTTCACATTGTTCGTGATGATGACTTCAGTCCAATGCAATACCTTATGTGTTCCCACAATGATACACATGCAGTAATGTAAAGTTATGCACGACAACTCACAATATGCATTCTTACTCAATTTAAAACTCAGTTTTGGGCCCTTATGACTTCTTCTTCATCGTTGTAGACAATTTTAGGAGAAATATGCAAAGGTTTCTCATGTTTAATTCGTCAAGGATAGAAATTGAATTCACCTGTTGCCTAACATAAATGATAACCCCTTGAAGAAGTTCCCACGTGGGCTTCCTTTTTAATCTAGTTATTTAACGTTTTAGTAATCCTTATTTTATTTTAACTGATGACGTGTATTACACCACTCAGGTGTATCCCCAGGTTGGAAAGGTCATTGGCTGTTTAACTCTGTTACAAGGCGCTCTGTTAAATATTAGGTTTGCTCGAAAGGCGTGAGAGAGTACTTGAACTGAGCTTGGAATCTGGGTGAACACTCCCGGCAATCATACTGATCGTCATTTAGCGTTAATGTCTTCCTCTGCCTTGACTTCTTCCCTAAGAACCATTTACTAGGTACTGCGAAGTAGACTAAGGATTTTTACGGAAGCTGTGCATACATAATGACAGCCAATTTATCAATTGAAAGCTTCCCAGCTGCTGCACAAAATAATTTAATCCCCACTATTATTAATTAATATGAATTCTAGAGATATTGTGTCACTGACGACAGACTGCAGTTAATTCAAAATCTTTTTATACAAATGTAGGATTAGAATGGCAAATAAATGAAAGTAAACCATCTCCTCAAAAGATGCAGTTTTTGGGGAAAAAAATGTTGCGGCATCATAAGTTAAATCCCTCTCATCCGTGTCCTAATTTACTTTCAGGAAACGAATCATTATTACTATTGCTAACAACAAAATGTGATTTATCAACGCCGTTGTCCACAGATGCATCAAAGACCCGCATTAATGTGTACTCGTAACTGCAGGCGAACTGCATCATATGATGATAGTCGTCTTGATAATGAAGAGGATTTAATGAGACGTTAAGTAATGACACTTATCTTCTCGCGCGTTTGCATCCATTCATCTCACACCATCTGCATTATCAGCGATGATTATAAACTCTTTGGGACATTGCGATACCAACGTCTTTACAATCTTGTACAACACCTGAGTCCATTTTATATGCTTTACGTTGCTACACACAGAATGACAAAAACTATAATTTAAAGATGGCAAACATGACAATGAGTAAAAAACCATAAACCTGAAGTAACACCAGGACTTTAATTGTATTTGACCAAACTAACTTTGAGCAATACAGTGACTGATGGATAATAATTTTAAAACATGACTGAATTATGTTACATGACTTAAGTACCTAAAGTAAATTGAAGGGATTATCTAGATAATTGTGTTTTACTCGGACTTTCTTCATTTCGTAATAATGGTTTTATATACATTAAGCATTAAAGTACCGAGACAAACGTATCAAGCCAAGATGACGAGATTATGACATATTTACATGAAAAACTACTTTGGCGTACGATTGACATCTGAACACTTGTTGAAACGTTACTTTATGACTTTTGACACCTGACAGGTTTACGATGAAATCATGGAAGGATCGGAAAGCCAAGTTAAAGCGACTAGGAGCATCGCGACTCCACCGAAAGTCGTTTCCGCAGCGGATGAGACTCAGCCCATGGAGAGAATTACCAAAGCACTCGAGGTGGTCTTATTGCTAAAACCCATTTTGCATCTTCTGACTGAGCCCGACCATTAGACGAGAAGTGGACTTATTTATTTATTTATTTTTTGGGAACATTTATTTATTTTTATGTAGTTTTGCGAGACACAAACTGCTACGTGTATTCCTTTCACCAGTGGATTTTTAATCCGTAGATTTTCATACAGTCCAATTTCCTATTTGTTGTTCATTTATAATTTAATTCTGTGGCAGTTTGTTGTGCTCAAAAAATATTACAGCTCGAGGAGAGATTCTGATGATGATTTAAGGTACATTTGTCTTAGTCGTGAGAGACGGTATGACGTTGTGACTTTTTTATTTGATTTCAAACACGTGGTTCTTAATACTTTTTTATCTTTTTGAAAAACCACTTGGCTTCAGCTTTAAAGTACACCTTAATTGGGTAGCGAGTAAATGGTTTGGCTTTCAGTAGCTTAGTACTGTGATCGAGATAGATGCTTACTGACCCCAACTTCATCTTTACTATTGCTTATGTTTTGGAAATTGAGTTTCAAAGTTTCCAAGCCTGATCCATTTAATGACAACCTGCTACTAATTCACTTGAAATAATAATGGGGCAGACTCAACCTGCCGGAACTCTCAACTC
>JAQGAC010001229.1:0-14944 GCA_034696585.1 Isotomurus maculatus | reverse complement strand
GAGCAACACGGCTCCCTTTTGGTCGCTGTCTGCAATTCGTGGCTCCACAGGTGCGACGCTTACCAACGACGTTTTCCACGCGTCGTTGCCCGAAAGCTGCACGAGCTCAACCAACGTCACTTTGTCACGGGAACTTCCCCCCGAAACCTCCGAGGAACTCAACAAATCCAGGCGAAGTTCCACCTCAGTGAGACAGTCTGAGTCTCCACAGTTGGAGTCTCCGGTGGATGGACAAAGACGAAGGTAAGCGAAATATTTCAACCGGAAGAAAGGAGATTCCCTCAAATCCACCCTCACAAAATTGGGATTTGGTGTTGCAGGTCTTTGAGGAGAAAATCTGAAGGAAATGGGCGACTGGGGCGAAGGACACGGCAGACGGAGGACGAAAATTCCCACAGGAACACGCGAAGGAATACTCAGAGGGAATCTTTTAAGAACGACGAGGTAGAACTTTAGAGTGTGGAAGTAAGTTGGAAGCAATTACAAATTTTATTTTCGTAATTTGCAGGTGGTGGAAGACGAGGTGGAGAGGCTGAGCCAACTGGAAAACAACTCGAGTTTTGTTCTAAAAGTACTCCAATTACACGAGACCTTTCTCCAACGCAAATTCCGTGAGTTCATGCGTCTGCAGTCTTCCAGCTGCTTCATTTTTAACCCAACCAAATTCACATGCGTCTTCCTGTGGTTGCAATAATGTTCGAGTAGAATTGGAATTCGCACAGTTTGCGACGCCCCTTGAGGATGAAGTCCCTCCTGTCCAACCAACTTCCCTCCACGCTGACGACGAGGATATCGCTGAGTCATCTGCGACATTCCACGCCACTTCTACAAGCTCGAATGCCACAAGAAGATCTTCTGAGGAATTTCAGAATCCTCCAGCGTCTTCCTCCTCTGTCAACCCCATTGGCATCGCAGTTGACAGCAACATCCAAAATCGGGAGTCTCGTGTGAAGGATTTTGTGGGGCAATTGGAATGCAACAGTAGCACCTCCGACACTTTTGGTGGAGATGAATTGCAAAGTGAAGAGGAGGAAGACGAAACTCTTCGATCCCAACAAGCAGGTGAGTTTATGTCGACAATTTCACTACAGTTATGAATGCATCGCAGAAAACACCGTAACAAGGTGCATATGATTTTATTGTCCCACAGATTGCAACTTGTCTGACGAGGACGATGAGGATTCCGTAGATTCAGATGAAACGGCTGTGGGTTGCAGTAAGTCAATTCTCATTTCCCACAACAGCCACAGCGAAGAATAACATTCGATTTCCTGGAATATTTTAGGCACCTCAGAAGAAACGTCTGAGTCTGGAGAGGAGCCGATGAGAAGAGAAGTTCCCCTGCAAACCCGAACAACGAAACTCAAGAAGACGAAGAAATCGGGGGGAATGAGGAGAAGCGAGTCTTCCAAAGGTCGTTCAGAACTGGAATGTCCCATCTGCCACAAAACTTGCAGCACGAAAGGAAATTTACGACGACATAAAGAGATTCACGATCCTGAGAAGAAGTGGAAGTGTTCCGAGTGCCCGAGAACCTTCCACTGGGCGGGTAATTTACGTGTTCACGAGCGGATTCATAGAAACGAAAAACCTTTCCAGTGTTCATTTTGTTCAAAATCATTCCGTCAAGCTAATAGCATAAAAAGGCATGAACGTGTTCATCTGAACGAAAAACCTTTCCAGTGTTATTTCTGCACGAAGGCATTTGCAGACAATGGTACTTTACTTGATCACCAACGAATTCACAGTGGCGAGAGGCCCTTCAAGTGTCGCCTGTGTCAGAAACCTTTCTTCCAACCGTCTGATCTAAAACGGCACGAACGGACTCACCAAAGGAGGAATCCTCAAGTTGATTAAGTTTCCATTGTGCTTTGCTATAAGATTCATGATTAAATCTCGTATTTGTTTATTCTGTTGGAAATGTTGAAGTCCAATTGTAATTACATCCTTGCCATGTTAATATTGTTGATATATTATGTGTAAACATTTTAATAAATAATTCATCGCCAGAAGGCGATCAAAAAGCTTCAGGCAATCTATGAGATGCAAACAACTGCATATTTAACAAATAAGAATTCAACGGAGGATATGCAAATCTCATGTGAAAACAGAAAGGAAGCCTCCAAAGCTGGTCATGTCACTTTGGGTCTCTCCAATTATGCAGACAGCAACCTCCACAGAATCACTGCGGCGACTCATTCCTTCTTCACTGGGAGTCTCGATCAAGTGACGAACTCAGTTCTTTGCTGTTTGCCTGTCTGTCAGTTTTTCAGTATTTGCGAATAGAAACTCGCAGTTTCAGTCTTCTGTCTTTGAAGTCGCGTGGTAAACGAAGCGAGGGAGTCTGAGGATGTCGCGTCGACGTGAGCGTTTGTCCAATTGGCTTGGAACCCTCGTTTCCAGTCCGAAGAGAGCGAGCAAAACGGCTCCCTTTTGGTCGCTGTCTGCAATTCGTGGCTCCACAGGTGACGCTTACCAACGACGTTTTCCACGCGTCGTTGCCCGAAAGCTGCACGAGCTCAACCAACGTCACATTGTCACGGGCACTTCTCCCTGCAACCTCCGAAGAACACAACAAGTCCAGGCGAAGTTCCACCTCATTGAGACAGTCTGAGTCTCCTCAGTTGGAGTCTCCGGTGGATGGACAACGACGAAGGCAAGTGAAGAGATTCAACCGGAAGAAAGGAGCTTTTCTAAAATCCACCCTCACGAAATTGCGATTTGGTGTTGCAGGTGTCGGAGGTCGTTGAGGAGAAAATCTGATGGAAATGGGCGACAGGGGCGAAGGACACGGCGGGCGGAGAACAAAACTTCCCACAGGAATACTCGAAGGAATACTCAGAGGGAGACTTCCAAGAACGACGAGGTTGAACTTTGGAGGGTGGAAGTAAGTTGGGCGCAATTAACGATTTTTTTTTCGTGATTTGCAGGTGGTGGGAGACGAGGTGGAGAGGCTGAGCCAACTGGAAAACAACTTGAGCTTCGTTTTAAAAGTACTCCAATTACACGAGACTTTTCTCCAACGCAAATTCCGTGAGTTCATGCGTCTGCAGTCTTTCAGCTGCTTCATTTTTATCCCAACCAAATTCACATGCGTCGTCCTGTGGTTGCAATAATGTTCAAGTAGAATTGGAATTCGCACAGTTTGCGACGCCCCTTGAGGAGGAAGTGTCTCCTGTCCATCCAACTTCCCTCAGTGCTGAAGATGAGGACATCGCTGAGTGTACTAGAACATTCCACGCCTTTTCTACAACCTTGAATGCCGGAAGAAGGTCTCCTGAGGAATATCTGAATCCTCCAGGGTCTTCCTCCTCTGTCAACCCCATCGCCATCGCAGTTGACACCAACATCGAAAATCGCGACTCTCTTGAGGAAGAAGAGGATTTTGTGGGGCAATTGGAAAGCAACAGAAGCTCCTCTGACACTTTTCATGGATATGAATTGCAACGTGAAGAGGAGGAAGACGAAATTCTTCGATCCCAGCAACCTGGTGAGTTTTAGTCAACAAAGTCACCTTCACCAATTTGGATTTATCACAGAACAAGTCGTCAAAGCGTTTGTGGGATTTTATTTGCAAGCAGATTGCAACTTGTCTGAAGAGGACGATGAGGACTCCGCGGATTCAGATGAAACGTCTGTGAGTTTCAGTAAGCCAGTCCTCATTTCCCATAACAGCCAAAGCGAAGAGTAACATTCGATTTCCTGGAATATTTTAGGCACCTCAAAAGAAACGTCTGAGTCTGGAGAGGAACCGATGAGAAGAGAAGTTCCCCTGCAAACCCGGAGAACGAAACTTGGGAATACGAGGAAATCGGGGGGTATGAGGAGAAGTGAGTCTTCTAAACGTCGTTCGGAACTGGACTGTTCGATCTGCCTCAAAAGTCTCAAAACTTACAGCACGAAAAGAAATTTACGACGACACAAAGTGATTCACAATCCTGAGAAGAAGTTTAAGTGTTCTTTCTGTCTGAAGGCATTTACACGTAATTATCTGGAATAACTTCTCTTTATGCTTTCCCATTGTTTTCGTTTTCCTGAACAAATCTCGTGAAACTCATTAAAATACTCGACATTAATTCTCTTTGAAATGATTTTCAACTCCGTCTGTAACTATATCCTTGCCATATTAATACTGTTGATGTATTTCGCCTTACGTAACATTTAAAGAAATAATTCATCACCAGAAGGTGAGTCAGAAAATTAAGGAAATTTATGGAATGCAAACAAGTGCGTTTTTAGCAAATTCGAACTGAACGGAGGATATGCAAATCCCATGTGAAAATAGAAAGGAAGAATGCAAAGCTGACATTTAACTTTGAGTCTCTCCAATGATGAAGACTGCAACCTCCACAGGATCACTGCGAATACTCCACTCATTCTTCATTGGTAGTTTCAGCCAAGTCACGAACTCAGTTTTGTTGCCTGTCGGTCTGTTAGTTTGTGAGCAACAGCGAAGAACTACCAGCAGTTTCAGGCTTCCATCTACAAAGTCACTTTGTCAACGAAGCGAAGGAGTCTGAGGATGTCGCGTCGAAGGGAGCGTTTGTCGAATTATCTTGGAACCCTCGTTTCCAGTCCGAAGAGAGCGCGCAACACGGCTCCCTTTTGGTCGCTGTCTGCAATTCGTGGCTCCACAGGTGCGACGCTTACCAACGACGTTTTCCGCGCGTCGTTGCCCGAAAGCTGCGCGAGCTCAACCAACGTCACTTTGTCACGGACTCTTCCTCCTGGAACCTCCGAGGAACCCAACAAGTCCACCCGAAGTTCCACCTCAGTGAGACAGTCTGAGTCTCCACAGTTGGAGTCTCCGGTGGATGGACAACGACGAAGGTAAAAGAATGGATTCAACCGGAAGGATTGAAACTCCATTTCCTCACGAATGTGCGATTTGGTGTTGCAGGTCGTTGAGGAGAAAATCGGAAGGAAATGGGCGGCTGGGGCGAAGGACACGGCAGACGGAGGACCAAACTTCCCACGGGAATACTCAGAGGGAGACTTCCAACGACGACGAGGTAGAACTTTGGAGTGTGAAAGTAAGTTGGAAGCAATTACAAATCTTATTTTCGTAATTAACAGGTGATGGGAGACGAGGTGGGGAGGCTGAGCCAACTGGAAAACAACTTGAGCTTTGTTCTAAAAGTACTCCAGTTACACGAGACTTTTCTCCAACACAAATTCCGTGAGTTCATGCGTCTGCAGTCTCTCAGCTGCTTCATTTTTATCCCAACAAAATTCACATGCGTCTTCCTGTGGTTGCAATAATGTTCGAGTAGAGTTGGAATTCGCACAGTTTGCGACGCCCCTTGAGGATGAAGCCCCACCTGTCCATCCAACTTCCATCGGTGCTGAAGATGAGGACATCGCTGAGCCTTCTGCGACCTTCCAAGCTAATTCTGCAAGCTTGAATGCCGGAAGAAGGTCTCCTGAGGAATCTCAGAATCCTCCAGCGTCTTCCTCCACTCTCAACCCCATCGCCATCGCAGTTGACAGCAACATCCAAAATCGCGAGTCTCGTGAAGAGGATTTTGTGGAGCAATTGGAAAGCAACAGTAGCACCTCCGAAACTTCTGGTGGAAATGAATTGCAAAGTGAAGAGGAGGAAGACGAAACTCTTCGATCCCAACAAGCTGGTGAGTTTCTGTTGACAATTTCATTACAGTTATGAATGCATCGAAGAACAGACCGTAAAACGGTGCATGTGATTTTATTGTCCTGCAGATTGCAACTTGTCTGACGAGGACGATGAGGATTCCGTAGATTCAGAAGAAACGTCTGTGGGTTCGAGTAAGTCAATTCTCATTTCCCACAACAGCCACAGCGAAGAATAACATTCGATTTCCTGGAATATTTTAGGCCCCTCAGAAGAAACGTCTGAGTCTGGAGAGGAACCGATGAGAAGAGACGTTCGCCTGCCAAATCGGAGAACGAAACTCAACAATAAGAGCAAATCGGGGGAAATGAGGAGAAGCGAGTCTTCCAAACGTCGTTCAGAACTGGAATTCCCGATATGCAACAAAACTTGCAGCACGAAAGGAAGTTTAAGACTGCACAAAGAGATTCACGATCCCGAGAAGAAGTGGAAGTGTTCCGAGTGCCCGAGAACCTTCCACTGGGCGGGTAATTTGCGTGTTCACGAACGGATTCATACAAACGAAAAACCTTTCCAGTGTTCACTTTGTTCAAAAACATTCCGTCATTCCAATTACGTGAAAGTTCACGAACGTATTCACCTGAACGAAAAACCTTCCAAGTGTTATTTCTGCACGAAGGCATTTACACAGATGGGTCATTTACTTAGGCACCAACGAACTCACAGCGGCGAGAGGCCCTTCAAGTGTCGCGTGTGCCAGAAATCTTTCTGCAGGACGTCTCATCTAAAGCGACACGAACGGACTCACCAAAGGAGGATGCCTCAAGTTGATTAAGTTTCCATTATGCTTTGCTATTGTGTTCCTGATGAATTCTCGTAAAATTCATGGAAGTATTCTTAATTTATTCTGCTGGAAATGTGTTCAAGTCCAATTGTAATTACATCCAGCTGTGTTAATATTGTTAATGCGCTTCTCCTTATGTAAACTTTTTAATAAATAATTTATCAACAGAAGATGATGAAAAACCTTCAGACACTCTGCGAATATGCTAACGACTTAAAAAAGTTTTGGTATCGAAATTTCCTTTAACAAGCTAACGTCTGGTATGTTCACCCTCCATACAAGTATATTTTGAAACTAATTTGCATTTTCGATAGAATTTTGAGATCAAAATTAAGGATTACATTATGGATTATTAATGCAAAATTTGGTGGAGATTCAATGAAAACTGAGCTCAGAAAAGTATCGGAAGTGAAAATTTCGAAAAATTGCCACTATTTCCGAACCATCGCATTTAGAAGTCTGAAGTTTTACCTCAGTAGGTAGGTAATTTTGTCAAAGTGAACAAAAGGATAAATTGCTCTTTCATAAATTCGTTTACAACAATTTATTATTTTGAAAAATGCTCATTCACATTTTAGCTAAAATATATCGGAGATTTGTAACTTTGTAAATAAATTGATGGTATTTTGAATTGTTTAGTAGCTAAAACAAGGTTGACATAACTAGCGTAAAACATGTGTTTTTCTAAACTTAATACAAAATACTTTTTGGTACTCCCGTGTGGTAGTAGATTCTGTTGTGTATTACAAATTACTTGTTACAAATACAACTTTTTTGTGTATTTAATTTTTCATTGGACTTGGCTACAGGCAACATATAACTGTTTTGTATTTTTCATGAGGATGAAGTGTTATAAGGTGTGACAATGATTGTTTGGCTTAACTACGACCGAACTAAATATAAACATGAAAAGTTAATACTCACGCAAATTGAGTTTAAGTAGGTCACAGTAAAGCAGTTAAAAAGTTATCAGTTAACTGCAGTTTAGCCTCTGATGAAATCACTTTTGAAAAATATATTTTAAGGTATCAATGTGCTTCGTGTGAGTGATTTGTAGACTACAGGTATTAATTAAGAATGCGGTATAAATGAAGACGTAAGAGAAAACTTATAATTTACTACAATCAATTTCCTGGATGTTGAGTAGTAAATAACTGACACAAAGGATACAGTTTTTATGGGAAAACGCTAACAGTATTTTTTGTCGCAGAACTTTAAGCAGTGATTCAGTGACAGTAGTAATTAATAGTCGCCTTTAGTCTGATATTGTAGCTTTAGAGGAGGGTCTCTAAATCTCCATCTCGTTACATACACGAATTTAAGTGTGTGATCTTTTCCAAGGAGCTCGTCGTTGCATAACACGTCGATCTGAAAAAAGAAATAGTGAGTATTAAAATTTGTGAAAGCTACAGGACATAATTAAACGCGGTAAGTTAAACGTACATCTTTGAATTTGTCCATAGAGTTCAAAGTCTTTTTGGCAATGTACTTCTTTAAATGAGTAATTGTGGCGAGGGCAGAGCATCTGATGAACTTCCTCTTGAGAGCTTTCATAGAACCGTTTCGACATTCAAGACACACATTCACCTGTAGAAAACAATTGATTAGTAAACTTGATTGTTGGACACGTATCATTTTTCGTATTGTGATTTTTGTGATTTTTACCTGTTCATCCAAACGATGATGGTCAGACTCCGTATGTTTTGTCTCCTCCGTTACAACTGCAGGATCCACTTCAGAAGGATTAAGTGGATTATCCTTGGGACACGCTTGTCCTCGTAGCCGATAGAATTCTCGTTCTCGCTTTAACTCGCCTGCAATTAAACACACGAGATTTTAAATTCATAATTCTTCTCGAGCATTTAACGTTTGATTCTCAATAACGTACTATCTTGTAAGTTGGGCACAAGTTTGTAGACGATGTCCTGCATCGTCCGGTCGAAACTGATGTACTGCAAAGGATGAGACTGATGAATGACTATTTCGCACGCAGGGCAGGTATTGTTCTCCTCCAAATGCTTCACCAAGCAACTCTTGCAAACTGAAATATTAAGTGTCATAAGATAAGCTGTACATTTGTACATTTAAGGGGGTGTGACCTTATCTGTGCGGAAACTTACAAGTATGAAGACATTCCGTGACTGTGGTAGCGTCGATAAGGTAGCCTCTACATATATTGCAAGTTATGTAGGGATTCAGGGTTTTCAGTTTTATTCTCCGCTCCATCTTCTCTTCTTTCGGTTTTCACTTCTCCGAACAATTAACACACTCAAATCCCTTCCACTTTTACTTTTCCATTTTCACCAGTTTCACAGGAACTGAAGTGTTTCAAATTTACGTCTGCACTTTGAAAATTGAATTTAGTTCCGTAATTTTGATTATTTTGAGTAGAATTACGTTTGTCCTTTGAGTACTTCCAATTGCACACTGAAAAGGTTGCTTAGATGATTCCCCAAGTAATTTTCTCTTCTAATAGTTCGCTGTAATTGCTTCCGATTCTTCTACAATTTGTTCTATACTTTCTACAAATTCTGGTGAAGTGAGGAGTTCCACAATTACTTCATTTTCTGTTGCTGACACAAGAGAATTAATCACAGTCTCTTTGGTCCCAATTTACTACTTAAGTTGAGTTCAGCTATAAACTTCCTATTGAACATTCTTCTTTCCATCTGTTTCGCAAATCAATCAGTAATTGTTGTTTCAAACAGTGCAGATGCAGTTGTGGTATCTCAGTGAATAATAAGACAATCGGCGGCTCTCTACTTAATTCTAAACTTCCTTTACGTGTGTTTCAATTCGCAGTAATTGGGTGTTAATGAGCTTAAATATAATGTGTGTGTATCTTAAAGGAGATCAAGTTATGAAACTGATGAGAAATGTAAATTGGAGTAATAATTCGTGGAATTTAAGCCGAATAGAAGGTGTTTAGTATGAGGGAACATATAGGGGAATTGACAGAAGCTCTCTGCTGTGAAGAAAGCTAATAGCATTCATCTGTCTTATAGAAAGAAAGGGGCAACCTTCGCTTTGGTTCTCTCGTGGAAGGGATGCTTTGTTCAAGCCACCATTGCACAAATGCAGTCATACTATCATCACAGATATAGAGGAACACTCACTCTATATCTCTGAATGTAATTCATTCCTCGAAAAGGATGGAGAGATCATCACAGCCGGTCTTCCACAAGATCCGATGCGAATACCGAACATGCTTTCACTTCATCCTTTACATTCGCCCTACTCATCTTCTTATGCTTGTTGGTGCAGATTAGACAAACGTTGAAGTCGTGAACGAGACTCTTTGATTACTTAATGTTTATTTTATAGAACAGTTTTGAATGTCCTCAATTTTACATCACGATATTTGTACTGGAGAGATACAAAATTGTGATAAGGACACAGGAATGCAATGCAGAATACATAATGTGTATTGTAGGAAGCCTAGACGGCGTAGGAATGTACGGTTTCTATGAAATTCTGAACACTTTCAGTCGGAGTTTCGGGATAGATTCCATGGCCCAGATTGCAGATGTAGTTTTGGACTCCTATTTTATCTATCATCGTCTTTGTAAGAGAAACGACTGTGTCCTGAAAATATGCAAGAGCAGAGATTAAGAAACTAGTTAGAGTTTATAAGTTCAGATGTCAAAATTACTAACCTTATCGCCAAATAAGGCTACAGGGTCCAGATTACCCTGGACGACAGTTCCAGGCACAGCCAGTTTTCTTGCGACTTCAGGCGCAATTGTCCAGTCGAGACCTACGACGTTGTAATTCAATTTGCTAATGTCTTCTATGGCGTAATGAGCTCCTTTGGCGAAAATAGTCTGTAGCGAAATTAATAGTTAATTATTTAGAGTTTTACGGCTGTAGTTTATAAGTACAAAACTTACCATCGGCACTGGGGGAATCCCAGCAGCTTCCAACCGGCTAACAGTCTCTTTTTGAATTTTCGATAGAGTCGGCATGCAAAATTTCCTAAACATATCAGGTCCTAACAAATCTGCGTGAGATTCGAAAACTTGCAGCATCTAATTGGAAGCAAAATATGAATTACAATTTTTTTAGATACAAAGATTAAATGTCCTGTAGAGTGCTTACCTGAGCACCAGCTTTAACTTGCTGAACCAAATAGTCTATAACTATTTCGCAGATCTTGTCAAGAAGATCGACAGATTCTGCGGGGTACTTGTACAACCAAGCTTTCGATTTCGTTAACGTTCGGCTTCCGCCTCCTTCAATCATGTAGCTCATGAGAGTCCACTGTAGTAAGAACGCTTGGCTATAAATTAAGAATGCAACTGGAGTTTAAATAAATTAAGCGTTATGGATTTACTGGAGCTCCGGTGAATCCAAGAAGTGGAACTTTGCCTTCCAACTTATGTCTTGTTAGCGTAATAGCATCCAACGTTCCTTTCATTTTCACCGTACAATCAACTGCAAAATCGAGTTTCGCAATGTCTTCGGGAGTTTTCAATGGGTCAGGTAAAACTGGACCCTGCGTATGAAACATATAAGAAAATTCATAAATCAATCGGGCAAACTATCCTTCTCAAATTGGAATCATAAATTAAGCGAGACTTACAACTGCAGGGACCATTTTCACTTCCATCCCCACAGCCTGTGGAATGACCAAAATATCCGAAAAGATTATCGAAGCATCCAAATCGTATCGACGAATTGGCTGAAGAGTCACTTCACAAGCCAACTCGGGATTATTAACCAACTCGAAGAAATCATGATGCTTTCTAACTTCCCGAAATTCTAGGATAAATATGAAATATTTTAGAAAATATTAAATACGTAAGGTTCTTAAAAATCAGGTGCGTCGGGGTTAACATTCCTACCTGGAAGGTACCTTCCAGCTTGTCTCATAATCCATACCGGAATTCGGTGTGGCTTTTCCCCTCTGGCTACCTTCAAAATAGCATCGTTCTTCAGCTCAGGAAAATTCTAGAAAAGCAACAACCATTTCATAGAAATTTTAAACATAATAATAATATGTGTATAATTTTATATTTTATGAACCCTACCATTTTGACTGATGCCGATTTAAATGAGGAAGAATGAAATTGAAACAACAACTTGTTACTCTCCGGCCGTATGGTTAAATTGTAGAGACGAGTATATCCTTTCTTGAAACAGCTATAATCTAGAAATAAATGATGTAGAAAAAAATAAATCCTGGTAATGTGTTGAGCGTGATCACATGGCGAAAAGGTAATTAGGAGAGTTACATAAAAATAATATTTTGGGTCCAACTCAGAGGCCCACACTTCAGGCAGAAAGGAGTCAACTTGCCCCAGAGTTTCTTCCAGCGAGCGCGCTCCTTAAATTCTGTCTCATGTGCTCGGCTCTCATATTCAAGTCTGCTGCTGCATTCCATAAACATTTCTCAATTGAAGAGGTTTGCGTTGCTCCAGTTACGAAATTAATTGCTTCGCGTAATTAATTCGGCTAGAAGTTTGGCTGTGACTGTGGATAGCTCGTTACATTCGGAACAGCTCTGTAAGCTTGAAGTACGCGATCATTTGTTGAGGTAAGGGAATTACACGTGCTTATTGCTTAGTGGTTTTATTTATTCAGTGTTTTTGATAGGGAAGGTATTAATTTTATGAATTTGTTGTGTTTTCAGAAAATGGAGACGATGGCGACTGAAGGGAAGCGGGGGAAGAAGCGAGGTGGAGATGAGAGGATGGAGGTGGAAGAGCTTCCTGCCAAGAAAGCGCTCAGGGCGGAGATGAGGAAGGTGCCGGTGCCTCCCCACAGATATACGCCTCTGAAGGAAAGCTGGATGAAGATCTTCACTCCAATCGTGGAGCATCTCAGTCTTCAAGTCCGATTCAATCTGAAGTCAAGGAACGTGGAAATCAGGGAAGGCGTTTGTTTGGATGGGAAACCTACAAATCCTGAGTACTTGCAGAAGGCTGAAGATTTCGTGCGGGCATTTATCTGCGGCTTTGAAGTAGAAGATGCATTGGCTATTGTGCGATTGGAAGATTTGTTCATTGACTCGTTTGAAGTGCAAGATGTGAAGCCTCTTAAAGGAGACCATATGTCCAGAGCCGTCGGCAGGCTTGCTGGAAAAGGAGGAAGGACTAAGTTCACGATTGAAAATGCTACGAAGACTCGTATTGTTCTGGCTGATTCTAAAATCCATGTTTTGGGATCGTATCAAAATATTCAGATGGCTAAGCGTGCTATATGTAGTTTAATTATGGGCACTCCTCCTTCTAAAGTTTACGGAACTCTCAGGACAATGGCCTCTAGGGCTTCTGAGCGGTTTTAAAATTATGTAAATTTTTTGAATAATGCGGTAGGTTAATAAAAAGCGTTCTTTGTTGCTTCCTGTTGGAAAACTCAACAATTGTACATTCTTTTGGTTGTTTGCTTGCATACTTCTCATCAAAATGTCGTAGACTGCAGGTATGCATTAAATGAACCAGCACTTGACTTAATTACAAAGACATTAATATTTATTGACTAAATATTTGCACCAAAGTCAACCGTTTAACGAACCAATGTGACAAAATACGGTATATTACATTATGCAATTTACGTTACATTTACATTGAGAGTAGAATGATAAGAATCAAACGACCACTCATAAACTAATTTCCTTTTTCGCATCCTCAGAATTTGCGAAAAGTTTTTGTACCAATTAAGTTCCTCAATCCTACTACATGTTTCTTAAGCGTGCCGAGACTTCTAGCAATAGGTACGTACAACATTTAACTCAGTCGGAGTGTACAAGATCAATAGTCGGATATCACATATCTATACATACGTTTAAATTTAAGTGGCTCGAGTTTTAGACGCAGTTTATTTTAAATAATCAACGGTAATGTTACGATTACGAATGCGACGATTTAAAACGGTTTAACTTATAAAAAACAATCAATTATTATACCGAGTGTCAGTTCTACTTGTCATTAAAATGATAGGCTCGCGAAGTTACCTAGATTTCGTAGACCTGAATTGTCCTGAATTAATATGGAGTAAACTACGCGCGTTAAAATTGTATGTACACATACTTGGACACGAATATTTCCTCTTATAGTTGAAATAAACATTTTTAAAGTTTATTGCTCAATTGCTCATCCACATCTCTTACGCTGACCTTTTAAAAACATTCCAAATAAATAAAACACTCCACACTCACTTAATTAACAAACACCCGTCTGAATCATAACAAACCAACGAATTCCGTATTATGTACCTGTTGTTTAAGACTTGATAGTAAACTTAACTAAGTAACGTTTTCACTTTTAACCGATTTCGAGTAAAGTCGCAATCATACATGAACATAGAAGGTTTAAGCGTATGTAAACTCCATTCATTAAAAGTTGAGGAAACCGTTCACTTTATAGCGAGCTGTCTGTATACACTCAGCATTAACATGGTTTTTTAATAAGATAGACAGGAACTCAGTTTGATCTCAGTTAATAACATAATTTTTA
Source organism: Isotomurus maculatus (assembly GCA_034696585.1). Classification (NCBI taxonomy): domain Eukaryota; kingdom Metazoa; phylum Arthropoda; class Collembola; order Entomobryomorpha; family Isotomidae; genus Isotomurus; species Isotomurus maculatus. The sequence continues at coordinate 1,053 of JAQGAC010001229.1, read as the reverse complement.
AGTATATTTTGAATCTGAGTAGAAATTAACTATCCATTAATCTACTAATACTATCGAATGTGAACGACCGAACGATATTTCTGAAAAGGTATCGACCAACAATGTTGACGGTAATACTATAAATTACAACCCCGTTTTTCAAGTACAACTAATTCAGTCTACATATGCGAAAAAGACCGAAATACATTTTTTGCAGTGCCTGGAGAATCGTCATAATGGAGCGTCTCTTTGTGATAAAATAGTAAATATCCAGGGCTGTCTAATACTTCTTCGCGCGATGCCTTTGTTATCAAGTGATCGTCACACTTGAACCAGTCCATTCTAACATGTCTAATAAACGCGTAGTAATGTCCACCGTCGAAGTTTCCAATGTGATTAACAACGGCGTATAAGGAGTATCGCCTGTAATCATAGAATTTGTGTTATGACGATTTTTATTAAGGACATTTAATTAGTTGTTCGTACTTGTTGTCTTTAGGATTGGCTTTCTTCAGTAGTTCCGAGTCCATCTCGGAAATAGATTCATTCCAGTTAGTTTCCTCCCTGCCACACGTGAAAGGAGACAAGTCCAATGTCTCCGGGAATTTGACTCGGTTATCGATTTTCTTCGTGTTCGTGGAATGCTCAAATCTCTGTAATCAGAAAATAACGATGAATCCAATCCAAAGATTCTTTAGAATGTTTATGATTCTTCTTACTTTCAGATGTAAGCACAATATCACAGGAAGGAATTTAAATGTCAACTGTTTCGTTGACACCTGGTTTTTATCACATATTTCGCATCTGATCATTCCACCAGACCCTAAGTGTTCTACTCTCGTGTACCGTTGCAGACATTCTTTCAAGTCGATAGCAGCTTTCGGATCAACATTGTCACCTTTAATGTCCAATGAAATATCCCAGAAAGGATCTACTGTGATAGATTGTTGACTGAAAAATACAAATCCCAATAAGACCATAAACTAATGCATCCTGTGCAGGGTTCGCAAAATACCACTTACCAAGCACTTTTACCACTGTGGTTTTCAATTAAGTGCAGAAAAGTGGTATTAA
>JAQGAC010001228.1:0-14951 GCA_034696585.1 Isotomurus maculatus | reverse complement strand
GAATAATACAGCGTATAGAATTATTGAGGAGATTTAAAAGTACTGTTAGGCATAGTAGAAGTATTGATACTCCTTCAAAGTTTACTTAAAAGTTGACGTTGATGAGACTGACAATAGAAAAAGGCGTATAATGTGAAAAAGTTACGTGTTGAGTGAGCACAGGAACAAAGAGAGATGGATTGTGTGAGATGCCTGCGAATAATAAAGGATAGCTCAACTTGTAACTTAGTCGGCGTGTCTCTGGGAGTATGCAACTCTTTTTATACGAACTACGAAGTATGAGATTAGTTTAGAGTTTAGTGCCACTACTCTGTGCGAATTGGTATAACTGCACGTAATAATTTTATCTGTGCAGATAAAGAGAAGCTTTCATTGTGATATGATGAGTAACACTTTGATAATGATAATGCCATTAACTGTGGCCACTCGTTGTATTTGTAGAAGATACGGTTGTCTCTCTCTCTGTACCTTTGTTATTGACGGTTAACCTTAACTTTAACTGTAGATAGAGGTTTCTTCGTCCATCAAACTGTGTGAGAAAATAAATGTCAAGTATTTGTATTTTCGGTACAAGTAAACAAAGCTATCTTCTTGTCTTAACGACTCGTATCAATAAAATTGGTTTCTGAGTTTTATGACCGTATATAAAAAGATTATGCGGTTCCCTTAAACGTGAGTGTGGTTTATTTGCAGTTCACATTCAAAGTTTTGTGTAAAGTAGAACATAAGTTATAATTGACAGTTTTTAATATTTTTTCCAATTAAGTCATGGGAATAGTGGGAACAACAAAAAATAATGGAAATTTAATTATCAAAGATCAATCCAATTAAATAGATGATGAAAACAGATAAGTATTTAAGCGAGTATACCTGCTGGTTTCAGTTTTGAGTCAACAAGATGATAATCATTCTGAAAGTTAATCTACGATCACATTTTTATTTAGAGATGAAGTAAACTAACACGCTGTAGGCTGCAACTAGCTTGCACTTGATTATGATTACAAATTCATTTTTTATATAATTGATAGGAATTTGATCTGAGGAAATTTTCCACAGCCTGTGTTATCTAAATCTAACTGTACCTAGAACGCCAAAAGCTATGAAATGTTGTAATCATATAACGCAATTCTCCTTGGCCTTCGAACCAAAGCAAACACAATAAGATGCAAATTCACAATGGAGGAATGAAACTAGTCTCTGGGGTAAGTAAACGCATCGGAGCATTTTCATCAAAATATTTATCGTAGGATGGTGAAATGTCCGTATGAAAATCTGTTTTTCATGTGTTTTTGTTCCTCAATTTGATGTTGAAACTTGAAACGTCATTTAATGCCACAATCGAAATCCATGTCCAGAACCATGGAACGATACACGGAAGAGGTTATGTTATGTCTAACAGTCTCTAACTGATTATTGAAGTGTTTATCTCTTTATCACCGTAAACATGTCAATCATGGATGCGGATGGTTTGAGTCATAGTGTTAATATTACCCAGTCACATGAGTTAATTGTAAGGATTCAATGGCTGCATAACTTATGCTGGAGAGTATCATCTCACTTAAAGTAAGTAGGAGAGACCAGTTTGTTATAAAACTAGTAGTGTCAGTATTTTTTGCCTTCCACCCATCATCAAGTATCAAATATATTCGTGTCTGCCTTGTGCGACTAAGCTAATCACTCAGTCTTAGTAGAGTAGAGTAGAAGGAAAACCGTTCACCACCACCACCATGGAACTTTTAAGTAGGGAATTAAATTTGTTTCCTTAAAATCGGTGTTTTCCAATCCCAGGGAAAATGTGAGTGTTCCAGCGTACATTTCAGTGTTCATAAGTTGTTCATAAGAGAGAAGAAATCTTGCCCCAAATAATTCATAGAGATATGAAAGGCCTCAGAATAATTTGCGGATCGAAGAATGGCCATCAAGTGTGGGTTGATCATCTGGTGGTGTTGTTGTTGGTGGTGAGGTCTCTCGATGTGGAAGCTCAGAGTGTACAAGGTGAGTTCTTCATTCACTCCGGCCGCAACCGGGCCTTTCAAATGGTCAGCTTCTGAGGGGAAGACAAAGTGTTCATGAATGTTCATGAAACTCATTGTCCTTCCCCTCAATCAAGGGAAATCATTATTAGTTTGATGAAATCTAAAACAATGAAAATGATTTAATTCATGCTTGGCAGGAGTCAACATCTCTCCGGTTTCTAACTTTGTAGAAGCTAGTTTAGAGGGATCCTCGGTTGTTCCTGTGACAATCTCGGGATTGCCTGCGGGAACTGCGTTCTCTTTGCTCCAAGTACATTCAGTATTGGCCAATATAACGATATCTTACACTCAAGCGCTGACCCCAGGTCAGTTTACAAGTGGACGGCATGTGGGGTTGGTTATCACAGCTGGTGGGTCTGCTGGAGCTGCAGCTTATCTTAGGAATGATAATAATGTTTCTGTGAGTGTCCTCGTCGTTCTTAATGCGTATGGTGATGATGGTAAGTCATAAAATGGTTTGAGTCAATCTAGATAAGTTTTTGTAAGTAGGGATGTTAGACATGATTGGGACATGGGGAGTGTCACCAGAGATTTATTGATGGTTGTAAATTTTGTAAACTTAAAGCTCCTGTACCTGGCGGATGCAACATGGAAGTGCCAATAAAAACGGCTCCATTTTTGCCAACAAGTTTCAGTCAAAATGTGCTGACTGTTGAATTTCCCTTGGGGTCCTACCCGGCGAGTGTGAAACCAGCGACGTGTGACCGAGCTCCGCTGCAGTACGACATCTTCATCTTCTATCTGAGTGAACGGGACTTTGGAGAAAGAACGGCGTTTGACAGTATTCGTCTGATGTCGAATGTGACATCCATCGAGAAGTATGGCACCAAGGTTCGTCACTTTTTTCATAGCTACCAGATGACCCATGTAATGATGAGCATTATTGGAGGGTCCCATTTGTTCTTCATTTGGGTGCATTAGTGCCCTCCTGTTAGGCTGAGACAACGTGAATTTAATAGTCGAGTAGACAAAGCATAATTGACGTAGACGCCGAAATGAGTTGTGCAGCCGAGTTGGACGTCGCTGGTCCGCATGTATGTCATCATCTCATTATTCTGATGTCACCCAAACAACTGAGACACAATGGAGTGGCATGATACTTCCCTTTATTCATACCTTTGTGACTTTCCATTTCCCTTTCTCCACCTCCTGCCTCGTTACACGTCTCATTTAAAAGCCCACGTCTTGTTGCCCAGTTATGTCCATTGGGGGAGAAGTCTAGTTACCTGGTCTTCTATTGTAGTACGCCTACTGTCTTTAATTAATAGGGCAACCTTCCACACACACACACACATCTACACGAAGATCATTTTGACAGAGGGAAGGAATCTCTCTGAACGGATGTGTAGATGTGAGTTGCTTTTGAACTTGGTGAAGAAGGACGGAGGCAGGCTGGAGTCAGCTAAGGGTTTTATAATAATGACAGGGAAGGCAGCTTCGTATGTATTCGATATTTCATGCTCTTGTGAACCTTTTTACTTCCTTCGACTGTCTCCTACCTGTCAACTGTCACAAGTGTCAATAAATCCCTCTCTTACTTTGACTACGTGCTATTTGATTTCCGTGCTTTTTAACGCTCAGAGGAAGTGACTGTGTGCACATTAAAGTGAAAAGATGAGGACTTCAGAATCAGAAGCACATCACACGGTCCACCACACCATTTTCGACTTTTTCGCTATCTGCCCCACTTCGTGTTTTAACGTTGTTTTTTCTCATTCAGGTTACTTTTAATGGAATCCCTCCGTCCAAAGTCAAATTTGCGAACTACGCTGGAACAGGAAGGATTGTGTCTGTGGTTCTTCGAACACTTACGGCTTCTGCAGCTTATGTTCCCACTTTGTCGTATGGATGCTCATTAGAGTCTCCAGACACCGAGCAGAATTGTGACGTCTTAGGTAACAATAATGACGGTTTTCTATGAGGTTCACAATTGCATGTGATTTTTCCGCTCCTTTCTTTGCATAATAAGAAGTGCAGATTTAAAGTGACTAGTTGGCTGTTTAAATGAATAAAAAAGTTCAGCGGAGCGTGAGCCTGGTTACTTTTACCAGACAGCGCAGATGGTTGAGGATTCACATTTTATCTTTTCTATCTCTTTGATGATTAGGGTCAACCGAAGCAAAGCTCTTGAGTGCCTGGCTGGTATTCGCAGGGCTCTTTCTGGTTTCCCTCGGCCATCGATACTACAAATGCCAACTGTTCCTCTTCGGGTTTTTGGTCAGTGCTGTACTCTTCTACTTGATCCTCGTGCTCAGCATCTCTGTGGGGAACACAGGTATGTTATTAAGAGAGGAGATTTAAATCCGTCCAGAGGAGATGCAACATACTCGATCGGACGTAATGTGTAACAAGCGATCGTGAAACTGTTGGGTTTTTTGTTCACGGATGATTGATGAGTTGCTGAAGGGATGTCAGATCTAATTAGAGAATTGTGGTTGTACAGTGGCTGGAACTACTTCAACGGTTGTGGGTGCAGTGGGTGGGGCTACTTGGGTAACCATTTGGGCTAAATGTGGAACTCCCATCGGACCCGTCTTTTTGGCTTCTTTTATTCTCGGAGCCTTGTTTGCATCCACCCTTGCTTTCACACCTATCGGTAAGTCGCTCTTGTTGAGCTCAAATTATCTCATTAATTAGACACCAATCTCCACCCTTTCTTTCACCTGAGTGTAGACAATCCCCCTCATTCCTCACAATATTATGGTTGTTGAATAATACCATTGTCATATGCTCTCACCAAATTTATTAGTCACACACAATTAATCAAGTTGACGCATTTTTTAAGCTTAATAATCATCTTTTAGCGCCCGTAGTTCTTTTTAAGATTGTCACGATAGTAGTGTGGAATTATTAGACTTGGTTTTTTCTAAAACTAATTCTCTCTGCAAGTTGGTGAATGAGGGGAAAGTGAGCAAACAGAGGAGAGAGAGACACACACATTTTGTTTGTGTGAGTAGTGTCAAGTCCACAGTGTAGTTATTGCAATGTGAAGAACACTTTCAAATCAAATGAGTACAAACAAAAGGGAGATGACAACACGCGGATGAAGTAAATGAAAGAAAAAAGTTGTCCCTTTCACTCCCCGCTTGTAGACTTGTAGCCTTTTGAGTAGAAAGGACATAATTTTCGAGTTTACATGATTTTGTGTAAAACGAGGATCTGTCCAGAAACCAAAGTGTACATCGAGTTGTTTCGCTCGAGGCCAATGTAAATATGTTTTTAAGTAAAGTCTTTTTTAGATCTTTAGTGGAACATTGGAAAGATGATGATGCTGGTGAAACTACAGTAAATAAACACATCTCAGTCTCATCCTGCGATTATGTCCACATCGTACTTTCACCGGCAGTCCGGTTTTATTTATTTACACTGATCAAATAGCCAAACATGACGAAGGGAGTCCCAAGCTTTCATGTTTTACTAGTTTTACCATTTCTTTTGTCGGGAAACAATATTTCTAAATTTTGTCCCTCATGCTTCATAGCGTTTTACCCTTTATTTTACAACTACCATTCACTCCGTTTCTTTTCGAATTCAGGCTTATTGGCAAATGGCAATTTAAAGTCTCACGTCATACACGCCTATGTAAACTAAACTATCTCAACTATTAGTTGGGCTCAACAAGGAAAGCAATCAAACCAACCCTGAGTAAATTTTAGAATTTTATTATATTTTCAGCTGATATGTCTATCTTGAAGGATGACGCTACCTTTTGGCTCGCGTTTTGCTGTGTGATATTACTCGTTCCTCTTTTGATTGTCTCGTTGGATAAGACTGTGAGTACGCATTAGTATTTTTTGCGTACAAATATTTCAAAATATCTCAATGCTTTTCAGACGAGTATCCTTGTATCCAGTATTGTTGGAGCTTATGTGTTCATCACTCCGTTGGATCACTACATTGGAAGTAACCTGAAATTCATATTTTTAAACGTTTTGAGACGAGCAACAGACAAGGACTTTGGAACGGCTATTATTCAACCTCCTTTCCAGACTCTAGGTAATCTAAGTTCAATTTTCGTGTAGCTATATCTGTGAACTAAGTCAATTAGTCGATCGACTAAAAAGATCTTAGATTTCATTGAGCCCTAAACAAGATCAATTAGGGGTTGGCAGGCTCCTCGGATGAATGAGCCATGCAAGTTGAATATTATGTGAAATAGTATCTATAACTCACTGATTGAGACATCAGGCATTCGGCTACTACACAGGTTTCCTGAAAGCCTTACAAAACAATCCAAAGTCTTAAGAAGGAACTCTTAGGAAGTGTCAACTGCCGTGGTGGTTGGGGACATGGTAGGGGTGGTTGTTCTCATACAATGCCACAAAAGGTCTCGGTGACAGAGAGAAGGATGCCGCTGTCGCTGTTTCATAATTGGCCTATTTTCAACCGAATGCTTCACTGATCTTTTCCAAATTTACCTGTCTAAATTAGGATTGCATTTCGAGTGTCGATTCTGAGTGTTGAAAGGAATCTTATATGCATTCACAAAGTGTCATTGAAACTTGCTTTTATGAAATCCATTTACTATGACTATTATAATCACTTTATGAAAGCCGTGCACTTTGAAGATGTAACTTTTCCGCAGATCTTGTGCTGACAATTACCTGGGGAGCGATTGCCGTTGCTGGGTTGGTGTTTCAACATTGGAGAGAGAAAAACAGACCTCCATTTCCTCCGGCTCCCGGTCCTTGGACGTGGCCATCCAGAAGACTGATTCAAACTCAACAATATAATGAACCTGTAGTCATTACGGTTCCGACTGAAAACACTCCACTTCTCACAAGTTAGTTTAAACGTACTTAACTAACTGTTAGCAATAAAAATCGTTAATTAAAATAGACGCTTAGAAGTGTAGCACCAGATTTCATTCATTCTTGTTAATTCGTTGTAGTCTAAAATGCACGAATACATAATTCTGCTTATGTACTTCCTCCGAAAAATACTTTGTGTGCTCGTAGCGTCGACGTGATTATTTTAATCTTCATTAAAATATTTGAAGATTGTTGGATTTCTCCATTTCTCTTCAACTTAAGTCGAACTTAAATAAATAAAATGCAAATCTTCTGCAATAAAATGATCCTCGGGTTTCTGAGCCAAAGGTGTAATACTTCACCCCATTTATTTTGCATATTTGTAAGCAGATGTTGAAAGAGTGAAAGTCTGTAAAAAGAAATGAATGTGTGGACAAGTAACACGGTTTTGAATCTCAGTCTTGATTTTTGTAAAGATTTATTAATTCTAGATTGTATTAAACACGGTACGTCCATGTTACACAGAACAACTAATAATATACTTAAAAGTTAGCAAAACACCGTATTGATCATCACATCACACGTACACACTAATTAAATCATGTCTACTTATGTAACCATCACTATATGTATAATAGGAGTTACAGGGTATAAAGTACAATAATATATTTATATATTGAATGGTTCATATTTAACCTCACTTTCTTACACAGCTCTCCCATAATTAAGTATATACCTATTAGTACAATTAATACATATAGTAAATGACCCTGTGTCCACTTTGATCTGATTCGGGATATCTGTGCAAGTACAACTGGTTTCCTCCAATTAATTATTGTTGTCTCTAAATACTTCTTTGATTGCGTTGCCTCAAATAGCTGTAGTTCTTAAGTTATTGAGTTTCACATTGCCCACAGGGTGGAAATTAGAGTTGTATATCGTGAGTGTACATCGTCTCAGCTTCATTTAACATTGGGTTAAACGAAGGACATAATATTTTACATACATTGGGAATAGAGCAGAGACAATAAGAACACAATACCTAAGCTGTCCACATGGCTGAGAAAGTATCATCATCAGTGATAATGCGTATAGCTTAGTTATAGTTTGTCGACTCCTCAGAAACACACACAAGTATATCATCCCACGTTTACCTCTACACGGTAATGTGATACTTATACAATTTTTAATACCTCTCTCTTGTATTTTTAGGCTTCATAGCAATCTCTGGAAGGTTTCGATTTTTTATACGACGGATGTTAAAAAAAATAACGACTACGCTAAATTTACGATTACTAGGACTGAATAATATTCTGGCAATAAAAAGTAACGAAATGGTTTGTCATGATAGTGCGTTCAAGTTCATTATTGCACAATCGCTTAAGTAGTTGATGCGTGACCAACTAAGTCTACTACTACACCACAGGGTTAATTGTTTCATGGTACAAATGAGAGGACTAATGAATACTCAAAGTCCGACAGACTCGTATTCTCTTCGAGTGAGTGAATGTAAATTCTGTTCCTACACACTGCTGCTGCTGATGATGATGATTGGTCTTAAAATATATCGGGTTTAAGATTATTGCAAGAAAAGTACAAAAAACTGAGAGAAGCTGGTGTGGATGCATTAAAAAGTAGTAAACCTATTAAAGCTGAGATCTTTCCCAATTGCATTGTGAATAAAATGTGTTCTTCTCTCGAGTGATGATTACAAAAGGGGGATCGAGGGTTCTGTGGGTGCTGAGATTGTTTTGAATTCCAGTCGCGTAGTACAGAATATATTTCGATAGCACATGATCTGCACAGAAAATGGATTGCCATATAATGCTACGTGCTCCTCTGACCTAGCCTACTCTGTATCCTCCACTAATGGTATGCATGTCATTGAAGACGATGGGGCCAGTAGTTGGAAGTCAAGTCTGGTCCGTGGCTAGGGATTTGGACAGGGACTGACACTCCTGCTGATATAACTCCTGAATACAAACAGTTCAAAAGTCAATTGTGGCTCTCAACGCCCTCCGGACTCCCCATCATTAGAAACACAGGAGCCAAATGCCGACCACTAAAATAAATGAATGTACTCACCGTGATATTGGCCGCCAGATCCTCCGTGGGCCGAGTGAGTGTTTGTTCCATAGGAAGGGTGCGAGTTGACTCCAGCGGCGACGGAGCCTTGGCCTGATCCGCAGTGAGGTGCGCGACTGCCATAGCTGCCCAAGGAGGACAGGGGATCTGCGAACATGTAGGAGTAGCTGGCCGCTGGGTGAGCAGGTTCCCGCTGCTGAAGACAACTTCCGCTCATGCTGGACAAACTACCTGTCATGGAACTACAAAAAGCCATACGGGCATTGTAATGACTGTCTTTCAATTAGCGATCCTTAGGTAATCCGTGAGTATAACAAGAACTGGTGGGATGAGATGCAGTGAGAGATAACGAACGTAGTTTCTCACACTGACAAAATATGCTGCCTTCTCGGTGTGTGCAGAGAGATTGGCAAGGAAGAAATCGATAAAAATGAGCTTGTTCCTTGGATAATAAACGTGGTGCGAGTTCAGTGAAGAGGAAAGTGACAGGAATGCGTCTCTTTGTGCATGTCAAATTGAAAAGGATGCTATGGGATTGATTCTCCTTTGATTTGGAAGCGACAGAGAGGATGGAAGGTGTCTCTCTCCCCGTGTGAAGGACTATTGGGGAAAGGTATTTGGCTGTGAGAGGACAAAAGGAGAAGGCAGTGGCTTAAGCATCATTTATACCCAATCTAATAATAAATCCGAAGCGAAAAGGAATGACGATTACGCCCACTAACACCCCACATATCACATCTTCCATTAAATGATTCCTAAATCTTAACCGGTTCGCCGCTACTTCCCTCTCGCACACAATAATATGCTCTTTTCAATACTTCCAACTCCCTCAACCCTTCTTTTGTTGCAGGCTCACCCCGTCTTTCTTTTTTACGGCTAATCCGATACAATCGAGAGTTATATAATAGGAGATAGGTGATGAGGGTCAGGGATCCCTTAAGGCAGATGTGATGGAACTTACCTATAAGACTCGGGCATGGAAGCAATGGGTTGTGGCAAGGAAGCGTACATGGAATTAAATCCGGAATTCAACGGTAGACGACCAGCTGTTGTGGCAGTTGTTGGTGGTGGGGAGATCGCCGTGTGGTCGGATGAACCTCGTCTTTGATTTCGAAGTTTCTCCTCCCTCCGCCATTTGGCTCGTCTATTGCTGAACCACACCTGCAAAACCAAACTCATCATTACAATTCGCCTTTGACTTCTCCTTCCAGAGAGAATGTGTAGGGAACCAAAGTAATCTCCGTCTGACAAAGCCACCACTAAATTTAGCTAATTATCACATACATCGCTCTCACTTATTAATCTCGAAAGGTAAACAGGGTGCTTCAAAATATCCAGAAGGGATTCAAAAGACGGAGAAATAATTTAAGCAAGCAGAGAGAGTAGAAGCAGTTTGCTAATTCCACAGGAGAGAAGGGGATTCTATTTGCATTTCTAACCGAGTGAAAATGTATTCACCTGAATTCGAGCTTCCGGCAGACCAATTTTCTCAGCTAGTCTTTCTCTTGCAAACACGTCAGGGTAATGGGTTCTCTCAAATTCTGAAACACAACACACAACATGATTACTCGCAACCTCCTCATCTCACTAATTGAATTAATCAAAGCTGGAGGGCCTAAATGGTTGCTTCAGGCACACACTTGTTTACGTTACACAAGCCACAGCCTTTGTAATTACATATACTCCCCGTACCTTTCTCTAATGCCTCTATTTGATCGTTCGTGAAGGAGGTTCGATTTCGCTGTAACTTTCTTTTGAGGCGGAGTCTTAATTCGGAGTCCTCGTCTGCGGATGAGTTATGATCTGAGTTCCCATCTGAGGTCCCTTCACTGTGCACTTCTGCAACAACAAGAAAACAAAGCGTTTCAACCCTAATGCTCACAAACTTTCACTCACTCCACCAATAACGAACCCTAACTTTTTCTCCAAATAACACAAATGATATATGGACAAAGTTGGGTCGACCAAGTTGGACGGATAGACAATGTGTTAAAAAGCAAGCGGTGTTGGGTCTCTAATATGTAACACAGTAGTCTGTGTGTTGCATTGACCTACCAGAGTTCAGCGAAAGGGTGCATAATACTTCCCAAGAAGATGGGAAGATATTATTATTGTGTAGGAAGAAGTCTCACAAGGAGAAACGCTGATACAGTGGCAAAAATTGGCTGCGACTCATACAATCCTTTGCGAGTAACCTAGTAACTCCAGTTATTAATAGAATGTCAGAGTCGACCAGAAGAAACACAAGTTTCCCATGTCCAAGTGGTCTTAAGCAATTTATCATTTGGTATGTGCTCTTTTGGGTTTGATCCACGGGATATAATAATATTCATAGCGGAAGAACACAAGGCAGATCTTGACTGCATGAATCATTGTTGGGAGACATGGCTGTTCTTAAAAGTCTTGTTTAAACCTTAAATAATATTACATGGGGAGTTGGACACGGAGGAGGAACAGTGGAAAGGACAGGGACAAGATTTGCCTGTAAATTGGGTCTTTTAATGCGGCTGTTGGAGTGGCGCGGTAGATATTTATGACTTTGTTAGTGGAAAGTAGTATTTTACGATCAGAGTGGATACATAATGTGACAAATCATTTTTTACTCTGGATAGCTTTGGGACGGCTAGATAATCCCTTAACACATAGTTTTGTATCTGTGAGGATTTGGGGCATTGGAAGTGGCTTTTTGGACTGGAATTAGAAGTATTCAGAGACGGTTGTGTGTTTGTGTGAGTGTGTGTGGAGAAAGTGAGATGACTTCGGAGACTGGATGCGTCCTCCTTATTCGTACGAATGTATGAGATCCATACGAAATTGAGTTTGGATGTATATTCATTGGGTTAACAACGTTACATATGATTTACTTATGCTGGGAAAATATTCGGATGAGAGTGGCTCCCAGCATCGCATACGGTCTTTCTCTCGTGTATGTTGAGAGCAATTCAGGTGGAAATGCTAACAAACGCCCGGGATCTCGTTCATCATTTTTTAAGGGTTAGACTCGACACGAGTCCATTTTATATGGAGATGAATGAATCTACATAACAAACATTGATCCTCATGGGCTCTCCCTCATAAAGAGAGCGAAGTGAGTTTGCATCTAAGGACACAGAGGCAACGCTCGAAGAGAGAAAACACCCCTTTCACACTTAAAGCTTCGGCAGTACATCACAATACCTCAATAAATTGCCTCCAATATTCCTCGCCTCAGTGTAACTTGCCGAACTACATCGTGTAATGACATAATTATCCCTCCGACTGTCCCCTTCTTCCGCGACACGAGGCAACAAACAAGTAGCCCTTCCAACTACACAGAACTAATTTCCAGGCTTCTGAAGAAAGTCAAAGAGTTGAACAACTTTCTCCTGTGTTTCCCAATTTGTAAAGAATTCATAGAAAACTGAACAAACATTTACCTCCTCAGTGGAACTTTTCTCAAAGATTAGCCCTCTCTTTCTTTCCCTTTTAAGATGAAAAAACTCCTCTTTACTTTCTCCTTGTTGTACAAACATTCTGTACATGAGAGTACACTAAAAAGTCATCCTTAACGAGGATGGATATCGTTTGAGGCAGAATGAGCTCCCAACAGTCCTCGCCAACCATTTTTTCCTTTCAGTCTTCTCAGCCCAACGAGTGCCATTCATGAACAATGTTTTCTTTTCCAAAAAGTCATCATCATCCTCATGTATTCAACCCTTTTGATCTCTTTTAAACTCCTCGTCGAGTCAAAACATTAAAGTTGATGGTAAAAGACATTCACTATTGAAAGAATTGCCTTTCGAAACAAGTCCCCGCGTACCTCGCCACTACTAAAGTCGCTCCACTGCATGATTAATGCAAAAGACAAATAAGGAGGACGAGCAAGATTACAATTTTAAAGAATGGCAAGTAGCCCTTTTACATATCTATCCTTTGCCTACACTTAACTGTAACAGACTTCACAAGGAAAATGCTCAGATTACACAGACGAATTTTGACGTCACAGGTACATAGGTACGCTGTTTTTTCACTTTCTCCGATCCTAAATGCCTTTGCAATAGATTCCTGTAATTTCGGTTTTATGAATTGAAACCTCCTAGTCATTATTTTTATAATGCCTGCGGTTTATTTCATACATACTGTCTGTCATAACAGGCTAATGTTATTAGCAGCCTCATTTCCCGGTAATTCAAGAGGTAAAAGAGCATTCGGGTGTTTTCATTCTGAGGATAAAAAGAAGCCACACGACAGTTGACATGAAAGCTCAGGAAGCCGCATTGGAAATCCTTCATTGAGTCGATAAATCCGGAGTTTAGTAAACATCACTCACTCCTTAACGTACCTTCTAATCAAACGGTGCACTGCCAGAAAGAGTAGAAATGATATGGCATTGCATAATATACTTAATTTCAGAAAGGTACTCAAGTTGCACTTGGTTGAAGTAAATGGGTCCTCTCCATCCACAATGATTAAGTTCAAGAAAGCTTCATCATTTTAATGGCAGTGTATTTCGATTTCATTCAATGAAACCCACATTCGAGGAGTTGGACTGAAGTTGTGTAATCAATTGGTAGGGTTAAACTATTTTGGCTGAAAAACTTCTTTGATCACTCCGTCTTCCTCATTACAATTTACATCCTTTCACCTACTTCAAAGTAAAAGTGCATGTCTCTTTGATCTCCCACTAATCATTTCGGAGCATTCATTACGATTGAATTTCACATAGTCAGACTTCGTCAGAAGGAAAATGCAGTTTAAAAGCATCTTGTTAAATTTGATTGCACGCGACCTTAATTCAGTGGTGTTTTGCACGGGGAGCTTCATCTAATAATAGGATAATAAATATTTGTACTTTTGTGGCTCTTGTGATTGCAAATAACTTCTCAAGCAAATATCGTGTTCTCTCATTTGATCTATTCATCAAACGTAGACTCGCGTATAATTTTGCCCTAAATATCAGTCTGGGTGTCTCAAAAAACCTCAAAATAAATTCTTTCCTCTTATGCTCTATTAAACTCTATTTGAAGATATTATTGAAAGTAGCTGAGTTTGAATTCAAAAGTGATATAATCTGAAATCTTAAAGCCACTCCTTCCATTCACACTTTTTAAAGTGGACTGAATATTACCGAAAAATTCCCATGATTCGTATCATTCAGGTGTAGAAATGTGTGGGATGCTTATAAAGTTTCTAAAGCAATTTATGAATGGAGGATTTTTCCACACCTAACTAAGTAATAAGCTACTCGCTGTGGATAAATGATTTACAAAGACATTCATTTCTCACAAGATCTTGATCTCCTCCTTAAAAATCACTGAATGAAAAGGTGCTGAAAATAATATCTGGATATGTAACCACAGTCAAGTTGTGTCCGATTTTAGTGTGAATGAAGAACATTCTTTGAAGGCAATTTGTACTTGTGCAAGTGCAGTGTGCATTAATACAAAAGCTATTCTTATGGATTCGATGAGAAAGAACTGTGTGAGCACAGGTAGTTTCTTGTTAACCATGTGTAGGTAGTAAGCAAGACGCTGGCAACAATTTTCTATTCATTCACACATAACTTTGTTGAGGAGCCTATGGGTGTCCCACGGTTAGGACTTTAATACTGGGTAACATTTGAACTAGTAAATCCACATAGGAATGAAATGATGAGCTTTTTGTACAAAATCAAACTTCAATTGAAAGTCATTGAACGGTCGGTTTGTTGGTGACTGTGAATGAGCTTACTATACACTCGTCGCCTAACAATGGGGGAGTTATGCTGGAGTACCTGAATTATAATAAGCTAGTGAAGAAGGTGCCATATGAAGATGAGAAATAAAGCTTACGCATGTACTTAGACTTACTGTGTGTACATGTACATCACGAGGGTTCACTCTCTCAACAAAGGTAACAATGTTTTTCGATTAGTATGAACCTTATTATCCTTGTGTCACATGAAAAGGAAAGGTACTTCATTTTTCCTTCAGCTTAAGGTCTGCTCGTGAAGTGCAGGGTTGTTACAAATGGACAAAAACTATTGTGAATATTTACTCTCGCATTCATCGGAAATCTTCACCTAAATCCGAGGATTATTATTATTGAACCAAATCAAAAT
>JAQGAC010001227.1:0-14952 GCA_034696585.1 Isotomurus maculatus | reverse complement strand
ACTATGAGGTTGGGAATTGATATTTAGTAGCCTGGGATAAGGCCCTTGGGAGATTAGGCGCGTAGAAGTGGGGAAACCCCCACCATCCTAGGCCTAGTCCACCGAGCCCAGCTCTACAATAGTAGTGTCACTTCAATTTAGCATCTGCTCGTTTTGTTCGCGATTTACCTGCAAACAGGATGTTTTTGTGAAATTATATTATATACTATTAAAAGGCAAAAGTTTTCACAACTGCTTCCTCATTAACTTACGAGACTAGGAACACGTAAGAGACTTTGCAGCCTTTACTTTAATCTACTTCCTCTACTGGTGGACATTCGACTAGTCACATTAAATTTACTGGCGGTCACAACTCCATAAGTTGCACTGGGCTCAACACTGAAAATGTTGTGTGTACTGTGTCACCCGATAGTCGTTTTTGTTCTTGCTTCTTTTTTTAAGACGCCAATCTGCGATTCACAGAATTCATCTCAACGGTATCCATTTGTACTTCCAAAATGCTGTGAAAGGGATGAAAGTCAGTCACCACATGCGATTGCTACGGAGTCTAAAGATCTCAATTTACAATGTATCGAGGAAAGGCCAGACGTTGTCGTGCTTCCCAAACATCTTTTTCCATCTATGCCAGTCGGCTTGCAACGCGTCAAAGTAAAGTAAGTTTACAAAATAAAAGTTTAAAGAGATCCTTTTAAGAAGGCATAATTGTTTGAGGTTATTTACAGACTGCGAAACTCGGTTTTCGGACTTGAATGCAGTCGAACGCGAGACAATACATATTTCTCCATTGACTTGGGAAGCAACGATAATTCGACAAATTTCAGTGCTGATGGATGGATGGAAGATAAGGTCGCCTTTTCTGGGAATAACTTCTTGGCCCCAGACAGAAATATTTACAGTCCACGTCAATTCTGTGTCTCCAGCAGGTTCGATCTTTTACGTTAAAGTTCAAAATAGAGTAAATTCAAAGTGGTCACAGGTGACATTCAATTGTAGTACGATGAACATGAGTCGCTTGGTCATCAAGACATGCAATAGGAAGTGCATTCCACAGACACCCTGTATTCCACGTTGCTGTGGAGGTCACCAAAGTGTCCTCACGTCGCTCCCAGCTTCCCACAACGAATCCCTCTTGGAATTCTGCTCTACGCCGTTCCAAGGGAAAAACTCATGGAATCCACTGACATCCAACATTTTACAAACAGACCCGGAGACTCGTTTTTCTCAGACGACATACGGTAACCACAATCAGGAAGACGGGAGACGTTTGCTTTCACAAGGAAACTGCAAACTGTTTCATATCACTGAATTAATGTTGGACGACAGGATTTCGTATGTTCCCATATTTACGAAATATAACAATGAGTCTAAGACGCAGTGAATCTGCAGATTGGCCTTGCTGAGGGACGGGCGTCTTCTGTGGAGGCTGGAGAACACGACGAAGGTCTTGGATAACTTTTGCATCGACGGGTTAAACGTAGTAGAAGGAACACACATCTCTGAAGACTTCTGCATGGTTCCAAAAAAACAAGAAATTTTGGTTCTCTATTTCTGTGAAGCTTCTGCTTCCACGACGACACAGTCAATTGTTTATGATGAAAAAGACATCATCAGTCTCCCTGCCTGTTCCTGCCTAACCCGTCCGTATAACTCAGTCGTCAAACTGCCTTCGAGACTCTTCGCAGGAGAAGAGAACGAGACGAGGAATGCAGTTCCCGTAAAACTGATGACAAGACAAACCGCCGCAAGATTCACTTGCCCTAATGGTTACAAAGACTTATATCTAGAGTTCAGGGACATTATGGGAGAACTCATTAAGGATGACGGGTCAATCATCCTACAGGGATTATCCCACAATCAGACACAGTTTTGCATCCAAAGGCAAGAGAAACCTTCGGTCTTACTGTCTTGTCGAGGATTACGAGTAAAATGTATACACTTTTCAGTGTGTTCCACAATGCGTTGGGCCTGAGGGTGTGTCAGCAGGAGGAGGAGAATGAGTCATTTCTCATATTTTCCTACTTTGGAGCTGGTTTAGTGTCTATAATGTCAATATTTTATTTGGCGATCGCTGGGGTGTACATTCTGAGGAGTGACAAGGAACCCATCTTCCGCTGCTCCATCGTGTGCTCCTCAATCTCTATGGCAATTGGTTTCTTTATTACCATATGCAACCTCATGTTCCTAGATGAATCTCTTTACACCGTCGCCTCCTTTATTATCGGTTTGTCTTTTCAACGTTTCCCATTAGAAGTGCCTTATTGAAAGATTTCAATTCAAGGTTTATTGGGACGCTTCTGCCACCGGTATGCGTTTTCGTGGATGAGCGTATTGTGCTTCGACATCTGGCTTAACATTACGTATATTCCGAACATGTTCTCATTTATCTGCAGCTACCTTTAGTGACTTGTTTTTTTCAGGTTCCTTAGCCCCGGGAAGAGAAGCGTCAAACGCCTTTGGGGCTATGTCACCTTCACACTCGCATTCCCAACCTTGCTAATCGGCAGTGAGGCAATCAGGGTTCACCTTGACGACAATGTTGCGGCATCAACTGTCTTGGGGTTCCTAGAGGACGGATTGTTCTGGGGGTTCATTTGCATCAATTTTTTTCTCTTTCTTGCGACAGCAGTGAAACTCTGGGTTGCTAAACACTCCGCTGACATCAAAAACCAAAAAAACACGTGAGATTTTTAAGCAGAGATTCTAATCGAATGACACCAGCACTCCAAATTTTATACAGGTTTTTGCTCTACTTCAAACTTTTCATTCTGATGGGACTGAATTGGGTTGTAGACGTTTTTATCTACTTACCTCCTATATTCAGTGGTGGGTACGACATCCTGAAAATGTTGGGGCAAATAATTTTGACTTTCCTTCATCCTATCGTCCTCTTTGACTTTCTTGTTTGGGATGCGGAAACGAAGGGATACTTGGAGACTAACTACCCACGAATCAAGAGTGAGTTTAATTAACAGTCCTCAAAATCTCAGTATTACACCGTGACATTAATTAATGTGAATACTGTCTGCTTTTATGTCTTCATGTGTCCGCAAAATGACGTTGTTTTCATGGACCACATCTTTCTAATTCTTTGGTTTTAAGTACCAAGGTCTCCGACCACTCAATGTTAGATTTTTAGCCCAGGCAAAGGTTTATAAGATTAGTTGGATGTCCATTCGTTCATTATACACACAATAGCTTTTGATTTGATGGACTGATGACTGGTTGGTATTTAAAAGTTGTTTGTTTATTAGAAGCAAATCGTGCTTAATCTCCCTACGCTACTGCAGAGTTAGCAGAAAATTGTCCGAGCCACTTGAATGAGGTAGGCTAAAGCAAAAGCTGTTGGATATTTTGTTTGCTTTTAAGTTCCACATAGGATTTCCCCTCGTCCCATATTCTGCATTAAAAATTGTCCGAAAAATCAAACAATAACCTTGGTTCTATAGAAATCAAACTCTTAAACTCATTGTCTCAAACCCCTCCATTCTGTTTGCTTAGTAGCAATCCTACAGGCTAATTTGATTCAATTCTTCAAAGTCGCATTTTTGCTCACTCCAACTCAAGTTGGATCCAAAGTTTAAAAAAATATTCTGTAAATAAACGAGTGGGATTAGTCTAAGCCCTGATGGCTGAGTGGCTAGAACTACAGATTCAAGGTATCACACGCCGAGGGTCTGTAATTCGAACCCTCAGCCAGGGAAACTTAGTTAAGTCCTCTCTGGCTCGGTGATACCT
The DNA here is from genome assembly GCA_034696585.1 of Isotomurus maculatus. Taxonomy (NCBI): domain Eukaryota; kingdom Metazoa; phylum Arthropoda; class Collembola; order Entomobryomorpha; family Isotomidae; genus Isotomurus; species Isotomurus maculatus. Next base: position 11,217 of record JAQGAC010001227.1, on the reverse strand, counting down.
CTGTAAAGAGGCAGTACGGCGATTTGATTATCGCCTCAATTAGCATACACATGTTTAGGGTGGTATGCTGCAGTAGATCCTTGGTCTAAGACCCGTCTTCTGGTAGTGGAATGAATTTTTTACCAATTATCTACCATCTGAGACGTTAATTAACATGCTTTGCTCAAACGTTTGCCCAAAATTAATGTATTCAAAAATTCCATAATCCTAGCACTAGCAGTATTACTGCTCCTCTTCAAAGGTCTAAATTATGTTTTGTATGTAATGAAAGTTGCTACATGGAATGTAGATTCCAATATAGTTTTGGTTTCGCTCAGTTACGGATATTAATTTGATTATTCCTTTATTGCATTATCTTTAGAAATAATCGACTTTATTTTTATAATTGGATACCCCGTGAGGAAGTGTTGGGGGTTCTGCTGCTGTTGCTGCTGCCGAAAAAACCCCCGGGAAGAGCCCAACAGCAGTAGGACAGAAGGAGCTCCTCTATGTTCAACGCACATGTACGTCCACAAGAGTCGAATTCCCAGAACCCGCAACTGAAGCCTGAAAAGAAAATCCACCTCTATATTTAATCGTTTAATTATTTGCTTCTTTAGGAGCTCAAGGTATACAAATTGATAGTTCAGGAATTAAAGAGTGTGTTTTTTATCTCCTTTATGTATATTTATATATATTCGCATTGATATTCATTGGCTTAACAAATTTGTTCTGCCAGGATAAGTTTATGTCTCTCTGTCTGTCTGTCTATCTACCAATTGTGTTCCCGATGATTCAAGAGTAAGTGAATGAAAATTTGTGAAACAGTTTTGTTTTAATTTAATGATTGCATATCAAAAATTGTAGCTGGCACTGTATTTGCACGGCCACGCATACTCAGTTGATGTTGCCAGTAACCAACTCCAGAACAATTTTTCTCCAACTACGATCATCTAAACGAATTCCAACCATCCGGATTGCAAACCACCTCTTTAAAGTTTTTTAACCGCTTTGCAGGTAGCGAAGAAGTTATAACTGATCTAAAAATGTGTTGTAACAAGTATTCAACTTCACAATTATAGACAACCACCCATTCACAAATAATCTAGATTTAGTGGAATTAGTGAGTTTTTCTGGAACTAGAGTGAAGTCATCGCATATTGTGCTCAAGACGAACATAAGAGGGAAGAAGTCATTGCCTACTCGTACTTGTCTGTAGTATACTGATAGTGATATTGAGATATCAATTTTGCATTATCAATTAATTAATTCACTTTGTCAGCGCGCCACAGATACTAATGGAATTTAACTTTCCTACCCTGTTATTAATTTTGTCTTATTATTAGCATTCGATTAATTGTACGAGTAATTGCAGGTTAGAATCACAAATCGAATGCATAACTGATACAGGAATAATTTACAAATTCTTATCTGATTAGTTTTGGGAATAAAGGTACACTCGAAGCAGTACTTAAGTTTTTTAAATTCCAAACAAGCCTGAACTACTTTTTATTTCGTACTGGAAAGGTTTCACGATCAATATTTAATTCTATGACTTTGTAAGACTGACAAAACTAACTTTTTGTTCCTTTTCTGAGCAGTTACTTTAAAATCAGGCTTGCACCGGGTTCATATTCGTAAAGTTTAATTAAGGATTGACGAGAACTCAGAAATGTTTGGGAGTAAATTCAGTTTAAGTTTGATAGTTACCTGCATTTAATTCAAATTATATAAATTGTATTTTATGCGAATGCCGTATGCTGAGGCAATTATATCTGAAATTTTGAGGAAATCTTCGTTGCTTCCTCTTGGACTTATGCACAGGGCCCTTTTGGATACTGAATTTAACGGTTATCTGATAAGTAAGGGAAAAGCTATCATTGGCATTCTGTACTCTTTGCTCCATAATCCAAAGCACTGGGGTGAACCAAATGTTTTTAAACCGTAGAGATTCCTAACAGCAGATGGTCTGGAGTTAACCAAAAAGCCCAAATAATTTATTCCTGTTCATGTCGGAAAGAGGGAATGTTTGGGGAACAATTTGCCAAAGACACTCTGTTCCTTTTCGTCACTTCTATTTTCCAGACTTTCAAATATCTTCCTGATCCCAGCTGTCCCAAATAAGATTTAGAACCAGTTCCGGGATTCACTCTCGTTCCAAAACCTTATACTGTAATACTCCAGGAAAGGAATGAATAAATAGTACTTTGCAAACCCTACAGTATGTTACTGTTGTTTCTTTAAATAATTTAGCAACAATAATCCTTTCAGAAACATGTAATGTCAGTTAGCGTCGATAAAGGGATTGTTGTGGGTCAGCGTTTTTCTTAGGTGAGGTCAGCGTGCTATTCTTGGTGGTATGTAATGGCTAATGTCTTGTATTTGTGTGCAATAAGCGGGCTCATAAAGGCAAATAAAATAAAGTGGGTTCAATACTTTCTGCTAATCAAATTGTCATGTGAATTCACTACTTAGCGAACGGACTGGGGGAATTTGAAACAAAACTCACAAAAAACCTTCATTGACCTATTAATTAGTAAGTAAATAGCTTACGTGGCAGGTTCGTCTCAGTTTATGCTACAGCAGAAGCGATCCTAACAATTGAATTTTGTTCGAAATGAATTTGCCTAGTGAAATAAAAGTAATTTGATGAGCTTGATACGTGAGGGCTTATATGGTATGCTTGCACGTTTTTTACTAGTCAACTATGTGCTTATTAAAAAATTCTAAGTGGAAGTCCACCATATATTAAAAACGATAATTTTGCGAAGATCTTAAATGCAATTTATTGACAGGAGTTCAAAGAACCAGCAGCGATAATGGCTTACATGTATATTTCAAATGTACTTTTTAAACATGAATCAGAAGCAGGGCATTAATTATACAAATAAATACAATCTGTATGCAAGAAGCATTTGTATATTTGGTAACAGTAAATAAAGTATAATTGAATATTCCACCCCGCATACAAAAATATGGAATTGCTTTGAGTTTCTTTCGAAGGTACTTGAATGCAGATTTCTCTAATCTATGTTCAATCAAACAGTTCCCAATTTTCCTTTTAAAAGTTCTGGACTCCTCAAAGCACACTGCTGAAAATTTTAACACTGTTACTGCTGAAGTCAATGCAAGACATGTGATGAAAGGGAAGAAAAAGAAGTGAGTAGAGCTTATTCGACTGTGCAATGCTATTGTCGCATAGCCGGCGGTGACACTGATAAAACATGTATAAACTACCCAAATCAACTGGGCAACATCCAAGTAACTCTCAACTACCTTTTTTGTAAGAAACACTTTTAAATACAGCTTCAGTCTTCTATTGGTCAGTTTGGGATTCACAAACGAGAGATGATTACACAAGGATTTTGTCATTACCTCGAAGAATAGATTAAAAATAGCAAGAAATGTGATCCCAAAGAAGGCAATGTTTCTACTAGACTCGAATCCGAAGTATAAATAAAAGAGTGTCATGTACGAATTAAAAATCATACAAATGTTACCAGAGGCATACATTTCACAGTCCCAAGCAGAGCTTGTTAACAATTTATAATATATTTGCAAAGGATCTGCTTTATTAAGCAGCAGAAAAGGAACCACAGTTATTGACGTCAAGACCCCAGCGATAGCGAAAACTATTTGAAGTATTCCAATTGTATCTAAGATAGATATCTCCCGACCTACAGTAACCATTGTTTATATTATATACAATTGATCGTTTAAAAATTTAGTCGTAAAACCTTACCTCCAACAATGAACATTTCAAATGATTTTGCCTGGTTAATGGTTGCAGCAATACTATTACCATTAAAATATATGAGAGTGGACAGAAATATTATGTTTACAATGCATCCCAAGGAAAAGTTAAGCACGAGAATGTCGAAAGTTGTTAAGTGTTTATAGCCAAGCATTAGCATTGCGACAAGCACTGAAATATGCATCAGACACCCGATTGGTAAAATAAGAAAGACAGAACAAAGCCGCGGAAACGTTTGCAGGCTTCTTTTTCCACGAAAAGACAACAATGCTGCTGCTGAATTCCATTTATATATAAAAGCAGGAAGGAATTTGTAGTAGGTAAATAAAATTTGGTACGCTATTCTTGTTTTTCTCGTTATTATCATGCCACGACAGACCAATACCGGAAAGCTTTGTGTGGGTTACAAACTAGCAACATTTCTTCGGTGCCCTAAACTTATACTAACTACATTGTTCCCTAATGAGAGCACACAATCTTGCCTGCTTTAAACCCGATAATTAATGAGTTGCCTTGAAATGCCAAATGGTTCAAGGATCTGAATAAATATTTAGGTCAAAGTAAGTACTTTAATTATTGGTTCTAAATTCAATTATGGGCAATTCGAACCAGAATCTTGAAAAACGCTTTGAAGCTTCCCAAATTCACTTTGTCAACGAGCCACAGATTCTAAAGGAATTTATGGTGCATACTTTCTTACACTATTATTAATTTAGCCTAATTATTGTCCTCCGGTTAATTGAACCTGTAATTGCAGATTTGAACCCCAAATCAAAAACATAATTATTACAGGTAAAATTTACAAATTCTGACGTGATAAGTATTGGGCATTAAGTTACAATCGCAATCTAAGTATGCATACATTTTTTAGATTCTAATTTACAAACCTTACTTGCTTTTTATTTCGTACTGGAAATGTTTAATGATCAATATTTAATTCTGTGACTTTGTAAGACTGACAAATTTAGGTATTGAGGTTTTTGAATCACCATCGGATTTCGAATTTGCTTTCGCACACAAAATTCACAAAGTTGCAGTTCATTTTCTGAGCAATTTCTTTAAAATTTGGGAATATTAAGCAGGCATACATCGGGCTCATATTCGTGATGTCTAATTAGGGCTTGACGAGCACTCAGAAGTATTTGGGATTTTTAGCGGTTTAATGTTGTGCAAAAGTTAACAAAAATGGATTGGTGGATGACCATTGAGTCATAGAACACATTTGTTAGTAATTTTGGAATTCCTGCTACTAATAATTTTCCCAATTAGATTGCAAATAGTTAAAATGCAAATGTGGTGGTGGTGAGTGAGAGAAGGGGCGCAGTGTCCCTTCCCCCTGCACCTACCCTTCTCACACACTCGTTCAATTCCCTTGCGTGCAAGGTGGCAAGCACGACCCTGAATTTGGTCTAAAAATAGGTTTTTACGAAATTTTGAAACGCCGATTTCGTCATGTTGCCTGCAACTGGGCCGGTTGAGAGTTTCACATAAGTAACATACAAGACCAACAAGCATACGTTCCAAATTTCAAGCGGCCCAGTTACCGGCGACATGACGAAATCGGTGTTTCAAAATTGTTCGGAAACTTTCGAGATTTTGAAAAAAATCAAATGTTTTGACGCTACCTTTTTAAACACTATTTCAAGGGGAGGTTAAATGGGAAGTTTCCAGATATCTTGAAAACTAAGTAGGCTACATAGCTCCAAAGTTTTCAAAATTTCGAAATTTCGAATTATTGAAAGTCGGAATAAGTTGCCATTTGGGTCTACAATAACATATGTGGTGAAGAAACCACCAAAAATTCAATAACCACGCTTTTAGAGCGATTTCAAAATATGACTTTGCTCCAACCGCTGCAGTTGACATGGAATGGCTCGATGTAAGAAATCTGAAGTTAGTTAATGTAGTTTGCTCGTGCTTGCTATTTTTCAACTTCTACTCACTTCATAAGAAGGGGAATTTTGCAAACTTAATTTTACAAACTCTAAATTCTGGCAAAAGGTACCGTCAACGGTTGCTTTTATATTCCTTATGAACGCGAGGATCGTTCGAACTCCACGTGAACTCATTTTGAAAAATTTTATTGTTTTCAGTTGGGGGAGTTCGTGTGGTCCGTGAGGCCTAAAGATATAAATAATTTCTGATCCCCGTGTGTTTCTGATCCAACCAACCCCCCTGAAGTAAGCGCGGGTAGTCAAGCAAGTTTCATTGAAGTTCCTGCGTGAATAATGTGCGTGTATAAGTTAGATATAGACGGAAAGAGGAGAGAGATAGGGTACTTTTACTTGTGATTTAGTGCATATGAGTGTGTGTGAATGTTTAGGTTATATTATTGGGACTTCACACTGCTCATCTAATTCTGATACTCCCATATGAGTGAAATAGAGCGGAACTTCGGACTGAGTATAATTAAGAAAGATAATTCTTTCACGTATGGACATGAGGTTGCTTTTAGGACTGCAGAAACTTTTCCATTTGTAATTAACTGACAAATATTCCGTTTCAAGCAACACACCTTCGGTTATTTTGACGGATACCGATTTATAGTATTGAATTATTTCTCCTTTGACAGTCGACCCATATCCGCCGAAGCTTTGAGTAAGCTTAACAATGATTCATCTTCAAGTTGTAGATCAAACATGCTTGCATTGGGTATAAACTCAAAAGCTGTTGGTTATTTGCAAACAATGAATGCATCACCATTTTTGTCATGGATATCTACAGCAAAAATCAATTACCTTAAAAAGAACGAAAAGAAAGCAATACAAAAGAAATATTGTCAACTGCTTTCAGAATTACAGCTCAAACAATAATGTAATCACTAATTGAACTGCAAACCAGAAACCCATATCTCACCTGAAACGTCTGGTTAAGTCTGCAACTATTTTAGTGACAATTTCATGGAAAATTCAACAACATTAATGGCTCAAAATTTTGGAGCATCACAAACAGTACCTTGAATTCTGCAATAAGCGAAGTAATCATCATGGTATTCCCAATTGCGAATTCGACAAACATATATACCTTAATATCGGTTACAATGTTTCGCAAGTTTACTGAATTAAATTAATGATTTGCGTGTTTAGATTTTAATTCAGTATACAACTAAAAGTCAAACGTCATAATTTGGATAATGATTTAAATTGGAGACAGTCCTGTATTTCATTTTGGGTTTTGCTTGATATAATTCTGCTCAAGAGAAGAAATTTGGAATTAACTTGAATTGATTCTGCCAAGATGTCACCAAAATAAATTAAATATTTGCTCGGTATTGCGATGCCCATATTTTAGTTGTTTCTATTCTGCCGAAGATTATCTTATTATCTAAAGCGTTCTTATTTAATTATATAATCTACATGTTCCAATGTTTTCTAGCCTTTGTAGTTCTGTGGCTTTTAATTAGAGTTTGCGTAACTAGTACACAACCCGAATTCAAGTTTTGCAATAACTAAAAAAACTGTTCAAAACACGGCGGAAGCTTCAAAAACAATTTCAATCGTATTGGCTAGGTGTACATTAAAGATAGGTTACAAAACATGTGTTTAGATGCTCATTAAATTTGCATATCATAACCAAAGAAAATCATATAATCCCTGGTTTCATATCGTATATATTATGAGAAAATTTGAGTCGTCGATCGTCGTCGAATCTTGAATCAGCCACTTCTTCCCATTTGGCTTAAACACAACTTAACTCAATTAACATAAATCAATATTGAATTTTCCTTTCTTGCCTTTCAGTCAACTTAATATAAATGTTTATTGGTTTGTTTGTGGCTATTGTGCTTCACCATTGCCCAAAACTAGAGCTCTATACATCTCGTTAGAGATATGCAAGCTCTCAAACGAATATCGGTAAAAATATTAAACCTTCTCCTAAGGTTTGACATCAGAGATTCTACAAATTTGACGCTAGAGAATGCTTACGGAAAAACCTTGCAATCGTTTCTACATTTTGGCAACATTTTTGGAATGTCATGCATAGTTTGGGAGAAGAAAAGCAAGCTTTTGGTTCCATTGAATATTAAGAAAAATTCTTCCCGATATTACGTCAACGTTACTTTTATTTATTGTTTTGCCCTAAGATGCGTTTTAATTGTTGTCAATTGCATTCTCAAGATAATTTGGGTGAAGCTGAGACCACATCAAATTGGCATATACATATTTTTCGCCACAATAGTATTCCCAACTAGTATTGCTAGCGCGAATTTCTTAAAGCAGAAGAACGAGGCATGTTCCTTTTTCAACGCTTTGTTCGCATTTGCCAAGAAGAATTCACCAACTGACGGTAATTAAAAAATATAGTCAGAGGTAGAAGATAAATTGAAACCCTTTCTCATTTCTCACCTACAGGATTTTCTGCGCGGTTTATTGCGCTCACCAGAATCTTCTGCATCTTTTGGAAGATTTCTGTTGTTGCAATGACATTGCTTATGTGGTTAGTTGCTTGCTTTCTCCCTTGCATGCCTCCTTTCTTTGGTTCCTTTCTTCCAAACTGTGAAAACGCTTCTTATCCACTTCAGCTAGGTATACTTTTAATTGAAATAGCATCCCACACCTTCTTCGTGTACTCAACCTACTTCCTTGCAGCAATTCTTCAGTTTCAAGGAATGTTTATTTTGAATGAATTAGTTTCAAACGTCTCCAGGTAAGAAAGGGCAGCATGAAAAATTTATTGTGCATCATTGGAAAATCTTTAAAATTATTGACTAGATCCGAATACCTTCTTTACAGGCATGAGCAAATTCAGACAAAGATAAGGAAATACAAAGAAGCGGCTCTTATTCTCCGAAGATTCAATAATGTCTTTGCGGATTGCATTCTTCCTCTGTCCATAGCAACGACTATGTTCATAATATCATGGTTGTCATTTTTGATCATATCTTTTCCGAAGGAGCTAGAAATGCCTTTAGTTGGCTTTTTCTCCATTTTCGTGTTAGGTAGCTTAATTTACCAAGGTATTGGATACAGAGCAGCCGGCAGTATACACAAACACTCGAGGGATATACTGTCGAGTTTGCATCAATACAGGCATAATGAAATCAACAAAATCAATATGTTTTCTGTCAGAGCGCTAGGTGAGATTAGAGTTGTGATAGGAAATTCTAACTTTTTGGAACAGAATACATTTCTGGTTACACTTCAATCTACACTTTCGATGTTAGTCAACCTCCTGCTAACTAGAAAATCCTAACTGCGAGTACATAGTGTTTTGAATCTTGATAAGGCACAAACAGGCAATATTGCTTTTACTTATGCGGGAAATATATTGCAACTAACAATTTGTAGAGGGGTATTGATTTGCTTGCATAACAATAAAAAAAATAAGCTTTGCTTTGAGGTAACTCGTCTTCAGCACAGTGGTAAATGCTTTTTAATTGGCGAATGGTGCTGCACAATGTTAGTGTTGGATTCAGTATTAAAAACAGATACTATAAACGGACGGAAGTTTCATAAAGCTAATCCCATTTGACGAAAACTTGGCAACCTTCTTTCCCAAGGATTCGTATGCAGGTCTGCAAATTAGGATCAAATGTAGTAAATAGAAGATATGTATTAAAGAAAAATATATTCTAATCACAATTCAAAAATCAACAGATGTTGTCAAAAGCAATAATTTGGAGCTGCTTGATGCACTTTAACATACAAATTCTGAAACCTTGATTTTGTTCAAAAAATTTGGATTTAAATACAGTTTTGCCATACATACTTAAACTTCATATCGATATTTAACAAGTAAATAAAGCTAACAGTTTCATTCTTGAGTAGTAATACACACTATTTCAAGCTTACTTACTTACTAATACTTACTAACAAATCGTAAGAACGAGTACATAAAATAAAACATATTATCTTGATAAGGCAAAAAGGATCTATTCTTTCAACCGCTGCAAAATTTGGTTTTGGCTGACTACTTGTACACGGATATGTGTTTCTATGCGCAACAATTACAAAAATAATCTTTGAAGCATCACTTGTTTTCATGACAGTGTAGACTGCACTTTAAGTTGCGTGTGATAAAATTTCAGTTTTGTGTAAGCCAAAGAAACGAAAATCTATTGTCTTTCACAATGATTCGTACAAAAGGATAGAAATCTGGACCAAACACGTTTATAGTTGAAACATTGAAATTGCAAACGAAAAGTGGAAAAAAAATTGGAAATGCTAGGAGTATCTTTACATTTGCGAATTATGTCTGCCAATCAGATGTTGGGAAGCATATTTAGAATATACACAAAATGAGAGAATTCTCCAACCATTACTGCTGTTTTTTTAGTTTAGCTTGGTAAATTTGACCCAAATGTTTTACAAAATTAAATTATCCCCACAAATGTTCATGACATGTGAGTGAGTGAGACTTCCATGTTTAAGTTGGATAATCCCTACTTGTGACACCTTATTAAGTTTGTTTGATTTTGGTGTTTAAACTTTTGAACCTCAAATTGATATTGACTCAATGAAAAAGCTAGCATTTTAATTTCTGAGTATCTCAACGTAATCGGGGTCTTTGTTTGATTATTATTATTTGCCAGCAATTTAAAGGAAAATAATTTCCCCGAAAAACTATATTTCGCAGTCAAGTTGTAATCTTCATTTGATCTGCTAATAGAAACAACCGATTTAAAGGTTTCATTATTATCTAGTCGTGTGAATAACATTTCTGAGTAATATTTCACGTAAGCTTAAAGATACACCGTTTGTCCCTGTGTTTTACAGCAACTTGTATAATCAAGTATACATTTAACGTTAATGATAATAAGGTTTAAATATAACATTCCCGGAGAATGATAACTACTGCTTATAACCGTGAGCTTCTTCGTCATCTTCTATTTTCTTCCCTTATTCCTGGATATGCTCCATATACGTTTGACCCACGAAAAAGGGCATTTTGTGTAAAGTCACAAAAAGTCTCACTCCGTAGGTACAAAATAAGTCTCCTGCTTGGTTTGATTAACAGTTCATTAATGTTTACCAGATTGGTAACAAAAAAGTATGAGATATTTCTTACAATTCTTGGAACATCGGTGTTCTCGCTTGCAACTGTCTGCCTTCTCATAAGATGGAATTGGGAATGCAGCAATAAATACGTGTACTCCTTGAATATGCTAATTAATTTTGAGAAGTATTTGATTCGTCATGGATTTATAAAGATTAAAGGTAACAATACTGAAGCATAATAATTGATTTGTTAATAATCAAGTAATTTTTTTAGATAAGCAATTTTCCGTGCTGGAGAAATGTGTTTGCTTGGTTTTAAGGAGCCTTTTGGTAGTGCAGCCGCTAATGATGATATTTTTCGTGCCTGTGGTTCATTACCATCCTTGCTACCCGCCACTCTTGACGTCATGGATAGTTGAGTGCGAGAAACCTGACCCAGGAAACATAGAACTCAGTTTTAGCACAACACTAATTGGAATACTGAATCTCTTCGTTCTTCTTTCTACTCTGCAAGATTGCCTGTTTCATGGGATAGTCATACTAGTG
>JAQGAC010001226.1:0-14958 GCA_034696585.1 Isotomurus maculatus | reverse complement strand
GTCTCGTAGAGAGAGCCCCAAGACTCTCGCAGCTTTCAGGGACAACTCGTCAACCGCAGATGTCACCCACGACCCTGAAATATTAATTGATTCAATTGGCAGGTTTATTTCTTTGGGACTCTCTTTGTGTGCAGTCAAAATAATTAAGCTGTGAACTAAATTTAGCAACCAAATAAACACCAGGAAAATTCGAAATTTCTTTAAACACGTGCTGGCCTTGCTAAAACTTGCGATTGCTTTTAAACATATCTTTGTTAATGTGCGAATGAATAAACAAAATAAACGTAAGAATTAATAAATGAAATTTAATAAAATACTTTGTATTTTTTAGCGACCTGTCTTCAGTAAGGTTTATTTTTTCCCAAAAAGTAAAATTATTAATTGAAGAAACCTATAAGTTAACGAAATGATTCGGATTTGAACGCGCTTAAAATCCTCTTGGCTGTAATGAAGCCACTATTAACCCGGTCCCTTAAAACATTAGTTACTTTTGAAAAATACACGAGTTGTACTTGGAAATTAGAGACTTTGCACTTTTATCAACGAAGGGTTTCAGGCAGAATGTGGTTAATTTTTATCAACCTTGAAAGCATATATGATTTTGCATTTTTCAAAACACGGTCGTATACATTAGAGGTGAATAATTTAATAAAACTTTAACATTTAAATATACCAGTTAATCACTCACCCATAATATGAACCGCCTCAAAGCACAGTGGAATATTTAACACAAAAGTTTTATTAACAATGAACATCAGAAAGGGGAAACGTTCACTTTTATAAACTTCTGTCATGCATTATTGATGCTCGATAATCCTCGTTATAAAAACATTAAGAAGCCACTCATAACAGATTTCTCCACGAGTCGGAACAAGTGCGTTTGAGTATAGCAAAAAATGTGAGAATTATCCGAACAAGTAACTGTGTGATTAAATTACTTCATGCTAAATCGCATAATTAACCGGTTATCTACTATTACTAACGAAATGTGTCTAAAAACTAACAAAAAGTTTGCGATGAAGTAAATATTACGTAAAGGAGATAGGAAAACATTCATGAGAAAATGTGTCTGTAAACATGTTTGGCACACACTCCAAACTAGTTAATTCTCTCAATCTCTTTGTGCGTAAAAGAGCTGGATTTCACGCAAACAGGTGCCTACAACTCAAATAGCAAATATTCTATGGCAGTCTCGTGTTATTTTCAACTATTGTTCATTTCTTACCAACTGCAAAACTTTATTATTATATTTTGTTCCAATGAGTGCCTAATACATTACAGAAGTTATTTAGCTTAACCTTCAATACAACCAAAACAAACGATTTAATAAACTAATCAAAGTCCAAAATGAACCAAGGTTTGGTAACTTATGATGCGACTTCACGTACAAGAATGAATGAGCCATAATTTTTAATTTTTTTGTGCTAAACTTCATGCCATGAACGCTTGACAGCTTAGTCCAAAAATCGTTTAAGTCTAACCTATCCCCTCGATAATTACCTAGATGCCAAGGTTGTATCTATTCTTTGAGTAATTTCTTTTTCGTTAGTAAATTGTAGCAACAGATTACGCAAAATATTCTGCATTCACATTATTTGGATACATTTGTGTCCTTTCTGTATATTTTAATCAGGCTGCAAGTTTAACTTTGCGTTACAATGATAACGTCGTTTTAAAACAAATGCAAAACCATGCAAAATAATGCCAGTATATAAATTCAATTATCAGAACTAAGCTGACACAGTTTTAAACAAACTGTTTGTTTTTCAAAAATCTAATTGTGTAAACGAAAACTCAAATTCTTGTGTGAACCGAAATGCTGTTTGACTGGAAATCTCTTACTTGACTTTATTTATTAAGGTATTTTTATGCTATAAACACCACTGTTAATCTTTCTCCATATTTCGCAGTCTTCTCTTGTTTGTAAACATGAGCAAAGTGCATACACACTGACATATTGTAAAGTATCAATAGTCTACGATGCAATATAATTGTACAATAGGACAATTAGCAGCTGTCTTTTGATTAGGAGATTTAGCAGCTGTCTTTTGTGTCTAAATAATTTTAACTATTATGGCATCGTCTGATATTTCGTATCTGATTTATACTACTCAAAATGTAATATTAACTTTGATTTTGATGAATAATAAGCAAACAAAATTACAATTATGTGCCCAGTTGTATGAGAAACCCCGAACAAAAGGACACTGCGGATATTTCATGAGATTTAGCAGTCTTATTTTGTTCCTATACAATCGCAAGTAATTTAACCCCTTCTAAAAATTAGACTTATTCCTTCCTAATTATTAAATATAGACCACAGTTTCTAATAGATTCAATTAGGAACAATACGAATTGATAATTAGAGACGAGTTGTCTGGTAAAATAAATACACAAAGACAAAATCCTAATTAACCAATTAAGCGTGCCTAATCACAAAAAGAATAGCTGGACCCACGTCTGGCTATTCTTAACAAAGTAAATTCCGCAAATGATCCCTTTAGCTGTTCAGTATGCATCAAATTAATATTCAAAATATATGTTTACATCGCATTGAAAAGACTCGAATAGGAACGTGCCTTGCTGTATGTTACTCCCGATTCTCTCAATTCCAGTCCTTGAATATCAATGGAATACGATAAAATTCACTATATTGTCCGCTACTAAACGACCATAAACGGGCAACTGAAAACAATGACTTTCAATAAAGCTTTATAAATTAGAATGAAACATTCACATGCTAAAGATATAATACATCCTCTGTTTCAATTCACTGTACGTAGAATGACACGTCTTGCAAACTCAAAATCACTATAACACAATTAGCTACCCTTGCTTTTGTACAATTCGAATACGCCAAACAAATAACAAATCCACTATTTGTTGTAGGTTTAATGTTGACTCAATTTAAAATAGCTTGTTTCCCTAAATAGTGAACTTCTACAACCAGCCTCTATGGATGAAGGTGGAAAGTTATTAATAAAGGATTCGTGTTCACGTCAAAGAAAAACTAAATAGACGGATATATTTGAAATTAAAGTTCTGGAATTTTTGACGAAACTGACGCATCTTAATAAAAATTTTAGTCTCACTAATTATGCTAAAAGCACTTTATTGAATAACTTGTTGTGTGACAATCTGCTTTTTGTAGGAAGTAGTGCGCTCTCAAGTGGGTGTAAAAGAGGTTGTAAACGTGATTAATTGAAAAAACGTTGTTTCACTCATTATTGCATGTAGATTGGAAATTAAATTTGGTTTTACAACTTAGGATTGTTGGATTCTACATGGGTAGGTATTCTAACTATCTTCAACAGGTTTACTACAATTACTTGTCTACTGTACCGTAATACGAAGTCCTGAATTTGATTAACATTAAAAGTAAGTGGGCTTCCAAACACTATAATATTATAATAACTATTTCTGTAACCTCTAACCTCCAACGTCCCAAATTACAATAGCAGATTGCACAACAGAAAGAATCAGGTGCAGCTTGAGAGGAAAGAGAAATAATAAAGGATAGGTGTGGGGAAACGAATTCCGACTGCTTCTTATCATGATTTCCATGCGGCCATGTAATAATTTGTATTTAAAGAGGATAGAGTCAATGTTTATCTTTTGACGTAAATGTATAGTTTGTAAATGTACGAACGCTAACTATATGATACACACTTTACCTTCGTGGCTTACGTATCCATTCTTTACAAATCCTTATCTCAATGGTTATCAATATTGGACAACTCCAAATCAAAATTCTGTGTCCCTTGTGATATTATCTGCAGTTACTTGGCTTCATTCATTGAGTCTAGTGGTTTTTAATTTATTCTTGAATGCAAAATAAATCATACATCAATCTGTTTTGAGGAACAGGATGAGTTCATTGCAGTTAACTATAAACAACAATCTCCGTGAAATTGTAAGCTGTACATCTTTGAATTCAGAACTGTGCATTGCTCTTTTAGAAAGGAGCCTTGTGACTCAGTCAGAATATGAAAAGTTGAGCAGCTTTTTGGTGAGTCAAAACTTGAGTGTTAAAAAATCCAATCAACCAACAATAATTTTACAATCAAAACATCGTCATTCTTTGTTATAGAAAGCTGGATTGAATACCGATGGAGCAACATACCTTTATAGTATTGTACGTCCAAAGCTAACGCCAACAAATGAGTATAAACTGGTGGAGGCTTTACACATCGGTAGGAATGATCGAGTTACAGAAATTTTACGTCCCTCGTCATTAGGTGAAATGAACAAAAAAAATTCAGTAAAACCAAACCGATAGATTTGATACAGCGCACATTATCGAACATAGAGAACACTTAATCATGAATGCACTGTTAAATTTCGGGCTCACAGCTTATCTGGTTCCTTCCTATGGTTAAGCTTTACCCTCAATCCTGCAACAGAACTGAATTCTAAAAGGACCCGACCTACTAGTTCTAGTATTCGGAATGAATAATAAACAAGGCAAAAATCAGAACTCTGATAATTAGCAACAGAATATTTAGCCAACTCAGTTTTTGTGTCTTCTTCTGTTTCTAAATAGCCTAATATTACAAAATACTGCAATCAGAAGCTAGCTTTAAAGAGTCAAATAGATAGATGAATTTGAAGTAATTAGGACAGAATAAAAACAATATTTATAGCTTTTTACTGTTCGTCACCTACGTGACCTTAATATTGAACTGTATGGGCTTAAAATATTGAGGACACATTAGCCAACTTACTGGGCATGCCAGAGTTACTGACGTCTATAGAAGACCGTTTTAAAAACACATAATGAGGTCGGACTCATACTAGTCGACACATATGGCTGTAAAAAACACTAACAAAGAATTTTAATATCATCAGTAAGTTAAAATAATTCCGAGCAAAAATATTACTGGGCCTTGTAAATATAATAATAAAGAAATAATAATGGGAGAAAGGAATTGAGCTTTGCGTGTGTCGGGAGCTCAACAAAAGGAGGTATGGCAACTTTTCTGTCTTGCGAATGGCGTGTGTGTGAGGGACGGGAGGGTTACTAAATGGAAGATAAGCAAAATTAAGTAAACGATAGATTTTCAAAAAAGTTGTCTTTGAAGAAATATCATACCTATTTTAATTTTTTATGCATAGTGTTTCTCGAGTTGTATCATCAAATTCATTAGGCGTAAGAATTGCTGTACATGCTATTGGTTGTCGTTTATTCATCTTAAAATTCTATGAATTGTTTTGTTGTTTTCCAGAGTTCTCGAAGTCAGTTGACTTCCTTCTCGGAGTACAAAACGGGACATACACGGCGGAGGGTAAGTTTGAAGGACTTCACTTGAAAACCGAAGAAACCGCCAATGAAATTTTAATCAGAAGTTTGGGTGAGGGAACGTCAGGTTGGAGACAAGAATCAATACAGGAAGACCAAGGAAGCTGGGATGTCATCAGTAAATTCAAAATGCTTTTCAGTCAAAACTTTACTTCCGTCCTTTCGGAGAAAACCGCGAATGCAGATGTTTTTCTCAAAATACAACAAACTAACGATTGCCTAGAAGAAGGAACTTTATGGTGGAATCCAAATGCAATTCAACTCCCTCAAAATTTCATCGAAAGAAGAATTCAAAAGACAAAAAATTTACCTACAAATGAAGAATCAAGAGGAAACGTTTTGAGTGACGTGGTCAATAGGAGTAATCCTTTCTTTTTGCTGGTAGATCCTCCTGGAATGGGAAAATCCACCGTCACAACAAAACTTGAGGAAGACTGGAGAAGGTCACTCCCCTCTTGGAGGGTTATTGTCCGCTTAAACCTCAACCTCATCCAACATTTGCTGAAACACGAAAAGAATCACGAAGAAGACTTGAGTCTGACTACCTTCTTCCAAAGGTTCGTTCCTTACATTCCTTTTGCAAAGCTTTCTCGCTTTCCCGCTGGTCAAGTGAAGGTCATTGTCCTCCTGGATGGACTTGATGAGGTTTGCCCTCAGCACACAGAAACAATGTTCCGCATTCTCCACTCCCTTCTTCTGTCCCCAAAGAAAGCTGCTAGCAGTAAATTTCTAAGCTTCATTCTAAAACGTCCCGAGTTAGCAGAGTCGTGTCAACTAGAAAAGGTTTTCCTCACGACGCGTCCCCATTTGCAACACCTCATTGAAGAGGAATTTGGGGTCATTGCACATTCACTCCTTCCTCTAAACCTCAAAGAACAAATTCAGTTTCTGTCACAGGAAGTTTCAGAAGTGTTTGGTTTCCCACATGAGAAAGCAGAGAAAACCTTGAAATCCCTTCCTTCGTCGCTTAAGTCTCTGAATGAAAATCCATTGATGCTGTTCCTCTTGGCTCAGGTCATCAAAACAGATGCAGACACTTCAAGCATTCTTGACCTGTATGACCTGTACACGCGCTTTGTAGAAGCAAAGCACTGGCTCCACGTGGTAGAAAAAGATGTCGCAGACCCCACAAAGCCAAAAACCGTGCAAAGAGTTAAAAGTATGCTGCAAGAAAATCTACCGTACTACTACGCAGTCGCGCTATCCCAATTGCAACAATATCACGTGGACGATTGGCCAAAATTTGGAGAACTTCCAGACAAGGAACATTTGGAGCAGCTTCTCAGCTACGGACTCCTTCTTGTCAATTCCCGTGGTGACGTAGAATTTACACACAGAAGCTTTGCAGAATTCTTCTACGCCCGACTTCTCACAGCTTCTCAAACTCCTGTCGCTCTTAGGGACACACTCTTCGTTCAACTGTACTCCGAATCCTCCCTTCAAAATGTAGAGGAATTTGCATTGTGCGCTTTGAGGAAGCGACACGCAGAGTTCCCTGACGATAGGTTACTCCCAATTTCAAAAGGATGGCTTCGTCGAATACGTGAAGGACGCGTTCCCGTATTTGTTCCGATTGAGGGAAAACGACCCACGATAAATGATCGACGAGCTGTGATTGAGAGATTCCTTGAGGGACGTTTATTTCCATTGTTGGGGGATGAAATTCTCTCTTTTTCTCTTGACCTCGAGGATTCGCAAGTTATTCAGGCATTTATTGCACGAATGTCCGCTTCTAGCATGAATATGAATAGCAGAGTGAACCTTCAGTTGGGCAGGTGGTTGACTCGCAGGGATCCCTACTGGACTCGTCACCACCTCTTCCAAATTCCGTCACCCTCCAGTTTAACAAAATCTTGGAAGAAGGCAAATGCAGATTTAGCCGTCGTTTTGCTTTGCACAGACCCTGAAAGCCTTTCAATCTCACTAACAGAAGCTGAGATATTGAGTGCTCTTAATTTTACTGAAAACCTTGTCGAATTAGTTTGTGTTCACTCGAGTGGCGAGGGAGAAGGGCGGAAAGCGGTGCAAATTCGAATGGGAAGGGATGCGTTAAAAAAGTCAATGATGAGCAAGGAATCATTTGAGGCTTCCCTAAAGATAAAAGAAGCTGCGTGGTGGATGGCAGAAATTCTCTCAAAAGACATGCTGATGCACTTCGGAGACTGTGAAATTGTTAAAAGGATTCCTTGGGGAATTGAGGCTGTTTGGGGTGAAGAGCTCGTAAGAGAAATACTCGAATTGCGACTTAATAAAGGGCTGATCGTTTTCGAAAGAGAAGGATGGGAATTTGCACTAGACAAGTTGTGGGAGAGATTGGTGGACAGCAAAGAGCGTGTTGCTATCCTTAGGAAGGCTGTCCTAATGAATAAAGCCTACAAGCTGATGGAGAAGCTCGAAAATCAATTTGAATTAAAATCCAACGAAGCCAGTAACCGTCAAGAAGACAACCTTATAAAGCAAATTGTGGAACAAGAAGACGAAGAAGACGGCTTCTTTTGGGATTCAATGGATATTGTGCGTAAATTTGAACTTCTTCCCTACGTTATTCGATATGGAAGCCTTAATAAGGCCAAGAAACTGTTCTCCTTAATTCTACTAACCAGTGTGTATTTTGACCATGTTCCTCAGATTTTGAATACGGCACTAATCCTGTCTCTTCTCGTTGATGAAACCAACAACACATACGACTACGTCTTGTCTTTTGGCCTTAAACAGAAGCAATGTACGGCACGATCTAATATGTCAGTTTTATTTAAGGTGGGCATGAATGAATTGAGAAAGGCTGTATGTTCCACATTTCCCCAATCAAAGATTAAATTGCCTCTTGTAAGTCACATTTCCTCTGGGGAAATTTTGATTCGTCTACTTCCAAATGCTTCCCTCAATATTGACGAGGAGACAATTAAGTCAGCTGTGGAGGACTTCCTACAAAAATCGTCAACAATTGAGGTAACGGAGGTCCTTGAGATCATACTCAAATACAAGCCTTCCTATCGAAATATTCTTCTCACACAAGTAGGAGCTGAAGTCTCAAGAAAACGCAATGGAATGCGCTCTTCAGAGCATCGCATACGACATCACAATCTTCTGTTGTTTCTGCTGAAAGTCGACGGAACAAACTTGTCGTGGGTCCCAGAAAATTCATCACCTTCACCTTTGATGGAAGTTATTGTGGAAATCCGCCTTTCCACTCACAAAGACAAATCGCATGAATTCACTGCCTTCCTTTCAGCTCTCGAGGATAAACTGCGTATTCGTTTTAAAAGCGAATGGAAGAGTGTGAAACGACTTTTGTATGAATTCCCGTTCTATCGAACGGAGGCTGAGTGGTCTATAGTCCTTCAGACTCTCCAGATGATTCCACAAGGAATGAGTAATGCTCGAGACAGTGAAGATGAAGAAACTGAGGTTCACGTCTACAGAGACCCAGCGACGCCACTTCTTCGCGTGTGGCTGCGGTATTTCGGTCTGGAAGAGACTCGGAAAGTCACAGAAGAAGAAACACTTCGTTTGTACAATGGTTACGCCAATTTTGGAGTATGGCGTTCTTCCAGCGACCCTCTAATTGGATTTGAGGCTGTGCTGCTTGCTGTGGAGCTAGGGAGTCTGGAGTTACTGGAGAGAATAGGGAGACCAAGTCTTCTTAGATGGAAAGACAAGGCAGGTCGAACATTCCTGGACATCTCGTTGGAGAAATGGGGAAAGTCACACCAAGTCACGAAATTCCTACAGCAAAAATTCCTTTTTCCCTTTAGTTCAATTTCCAACGACCTGAAACATGTTGTAGAGTCAAATCCACACCAATGAACCTCCAAGATGTCCTCTAAAGAGTCTTAAATTCAAATATCTATGCTTTTCAATGGATTGACAATTATGGTCAACTCTGAACATATTTCTGAATATACAATCCTTCTCCTCATCGTATTTCACGTTGCTGCCTTTTCCTACCAAATAAAATATCTTTATCTATGATAAAATTATGGATCCGTAATATCTTAGTTTACTTATATATCAATAATTATAATGAGTGATTTTATGTTCTATCTGCTTGCATTCCTCACTTATTTATTTTATATATTATCATTTCGTCTTCTAATAAAAAAACTCACTGTCTCAAAACATGCGCGGGCAATTAACTTTGACCTTATTAAATAAAAAACACGTGAAATTACAACTTGCATGGTTATTTTTTCTGAGAAACCCGGATCGGAATTACACTGAGGATATTTCCTGATATTGAGTTGCTATATTTTGCGTCTACATAATTCCGGCTAACAGAATTTGATCTATTATTTCGTATCTGATTTATATTAATCAAATATTAATATTAATTTTGACCTTGATGACTACAAAGCAAGCACAATTAAAACTTGGTGACCAGTTGTATAAGAAACTGTGAACGGAAGGACACTATGGATATTTCGTGAGATTTAGCAGTCTTCTTTCGTGTTTAAATAATTGCAACTAATATAATTTTATGTATTATTTCGTGTTTAAATAATTGCAACCAATATAATTTTATGTATTATTTCGTATCTGATTTTCATTAATCAAATTATAATATTAATTTTGATCTCGATAAACACAAAGCGAGCAAAATCTAAACTTTGTGACTAGTTGTATAAGAAACCCCGAACGGTGGGACACTATTGATATTTACCTGAAAACTAATATAATGTCATCTATTGTTTCCTATCTGATTTATATTCTTCGTATTAATATCTTTCGTAAATTATTGCTCAAAGATGGCTTCCTATCAATCTAGTACAGTTTGCAGTTTCTAGTTTATCTCAGCAGGAACACCAAGAATTAATATTAGTGACGAGTTGTATAATTAAAAAATATGCAGAGACAAAGTCATCATTCGCCGAGCACAGATATCACATTGGAACTTTTTGCATTATTACGGATGTTGCAATTCGTAGTAGTTGCAGTTACACTTATTTGCGAATTAATGAAGCAAACTTGTAGCGATCACGAATTCCGTCGTTATGTTATGCTGAATACAAGAAACGCGAACGACATTTATTTGTAGAGGCCGTTTTTAAACTATTACTTAAGGAGTTCCTTCCTCTTATCTAGTAACAAGCAACAATTCTCCAAAATAGTTCCGAAATTTATTAACACTTTCACCAGGAAGTAACACCATCATTTGTAGGCTTGTAAGATAAATAAATATGTTTTTACTGCTTCTGAATTCACAACTGAAAACTGACTCAAGAAAGACGGAATTGTTTGTGCAAACTCACAAAACTTTAGTAGTTGAAATATAAAACCACATGTACGAAATGAGTTTTACTTCAAATGTTGCAAGAATCCCCTTTTATATTCTTTCTTAACCTAAAGGCGAGTCGTCATTCCGCATGAATTATTTTATTAGTGATACGGACTATCTCGGAAGTGAAGAAATCACTGCTGTCAAAAAAACATTATGCTACTCCGAGAAATGATAAGCTTACGATAAACCTTCCGAAGTTTAAAGTTGCAAGCAGGTTACTTTTCAATTAAAAATTGCGTCTTTTATAAATCTTTAATTATATTAAACTCAGAAATAACCTAAATTTCCAGGGAAAAAAGAAACATCTACGAATATCATGGCAAAAGTCAATTCAAATGACATTATTCTTGATTAAAAGGATATTTCAGCTTTTAAAGAAGCTGAAACTGTTGTTGAAGAAATAGCTGTTACCTATGTATCGAATTAATATTCAAAATATATATTTACGACGCATTGAACAGATTCGGGTAAGAAGGTGCCTTGCTGAATGTTACTTCCATTTGTCTCAATTCCCACCCTTGAATATCATCAAAATACGATAAGATTTAATTTATCGTACGCTACTACTCGACCTTAAACTTGCAGTGTGAACGATGACTTTCAATCAAGCTTTATAAATCAGTACGAATCAAACCCATGATCAAGAAATAGTACATTCTCTGTTCTAATTCACTGTGTGTTGAATTAGACGTCTTGCAAACTCAAAATCACTATAATATACATTACAATACGCTAAGTAAAAAACAAATCAACTTTTTATGTAGGATTAATGTTGACTCAATTTAACACAGTAATTAGTAGTTAGCCTATATTTCTGACCGCTGGAGTTTTATACTCTTATATCCATTATCCTTATTACAAAATTGAAATTCAGTAGATTTAAACCCAACTACAGAATGTTTAAAGGCTGGTGAAACAGATTTAGGTTTTTAGCCTCATTGAGAGCCTTTGTATCAAAATCTGTGTTCCATACTGTGTGTGCATTTGTTCCTAAGTTGACCAGGCTCACAAATAATTATAATGTTACAAATAATTGCTGAAAACTCGAGTATCTTCAACGTGTGGGAGAAAAAAAACCAACTTAGTCAGGGAAGAAAGACACAGAATAAAAACCCCAAATAAACGACTCGATGTAAACCCAGACAACTAATTCAGGTGCCGTAGATATGTTTTTACTTTCACGCAATTACGCAATATTACACATAACTGGAATTTTAAGGGGAAATAAGCTAGCCAATGTGACATTCACAATGAATACGTTTCCATATACCTGACCACAGTATATTTTTGTCAATAATCCCAGCCACACAGCAATGATTTCTTGAAAGGTGGAGGAGAAGAATGTCTGAAGTTGAGGGTTGTCACAGTCGTCATTCTCACCTTTGATGATGCAAGTTTTTTATGGAGAGTTTCTATTTAAATTGATCATTTTCATAGAAGTCTGTTCATTACTTTGGTTTCCTTAATTTCATTAACATTAGAACCGCACGTCTACACAATCAGAGATAAAGCAACCTATACGAAAAAATAAAATTGTGATTTTAAAATTAAAATTATTTCTAAACAATAACAACGATGACCTCAGAAACTGTCATTGCTCTTGATAATCAAGTTTACCATCCGGGAAATCCCACAAAGAAATCATGCGAGTGGATTATTTTACAAAATTCAGTAACGTTTCGATTTCTATGTGAAATCATGGCTCGAGCATATCCGAATTTGTGTTGTTTTCAAGCAATTGTGACACGGCAGTATGATAGCCTGTAGATATCCTGGAAGGCAGCTGGAGTGGGGCATCTTTCGGCTCCTATCCTCTCCAGCTGTGGATATTGACCATGGCAGACGAAGTGAGTAGGAGAGATGAGGATAGCAATAGCAGGCCGGGGTAGCTCAGTTGGTTGAGCACCTGACCGGTAATCAGGGGACGTGGGTTCGATTCCCACTCCCGGACCTGATTTTTGCATCCTCCGCTCTCTCTAACACTCACATAATCGCCACACAATCTATTCCAGTTATTTTTGGTGCTACAGCGGGTTACAGTTTGGTGTTAACTGGCTATTTAGTATCTTACATACAAAGTATCTTTGGGTCTTCGAAAGAAAAAAGCGTGTCACTAAGTGGCTACAAACTAAGGCGGGTGGTAAGTCTGTGTACCTGGCCAAAAGTTTCCTTTTCTGGTTATTGGTCGATCTGATTTTGGACACAGTTGCTGCCATGGTGCATTTTTTACAAGGAAGGAATACGGAAGGAATACTGACAATTTCTATTGTTATTTTTGGAGGATTTATCGTTACAATTATTCTCCATATTAGTATCAAAAGGTTCATTACAATGAATTTAAATCCTCTACAACGTCTAAACATATTTTGTTGTAACCCAGGAGAGAGAATTACAAGAAGGAAGCTGATGCTCGCGGAATTCTTTGGAGATTTTTTCTTTGGGTTCCAGGACTAACTCCTTTATTCAGGTAAAAGGGAAGCATAAACTGAGGCACTAATATTTCAAAATAATCTCGTCAATTGTAGCGGAATAATGCGTCTTCACTATGCTAAAGAATTCGTAAAGTATTCAGAGCCATTATCCCCGGATCAAGCAGATTGTTATAAAGAAACAAAACTAAAGATGAAGAACTTCGTGATCGGTTCCACAGGGGACCAAATGTTTGAAGGTTTTTATGAAAACCTTCCCCAAGCTATTCTACAAATTGTCGTAAAGATATCTTCCATTGGTCAGGTACTTTTCTAAAAGAAACAGGACATGCTTAGATATAAGCTCAAGGTGTCGATTTAAAATGAATTTGTATTTTAGACTTAAGTGCTGTGATCCTTATCATAAAAGCTGTCAGAGGTGTCGCCATGGGTCCTGTCAACCTTTCAAAAGCGTGCAACGAAAAAAACAACTTGACACTTCTTAGAGATATCATTGCTACTTTGTCAAAAAGTAAGCCATTTATAAGCACCACTTATCTGATTTGAATTCAAATATTTTAACACTATGTTGTGCATTTGTTTCAGTCGTAATGGTCCTCTGTTTTTCATTCTCAATCGCCTCTTGGCGGTATCTGTTTTCGAATTCGTTAATTTTTGGATCATTTGTCGGATTAGTCATGATTATTGCTTTTATCGACCTTCCATTCATTTACATCGATGGATATGCAGGACGTTATCCCCCTGTCCTAAATCTGGCGGATGAACAAAACGGAAATGAGGAAAACAAAAACAAAATTTTGTTGAGGCTTCAAAAAGGATTTTACACACTCTTCGCCATATACGGACTCATAGCTTTGCTTTACCCCTCCCTTTGGTTGTACTGTGATATGGCACACTTTAACACAACACTAGAAAGGACAATCACCCGCGCAGTTGTTATCGGTGTTTACTTTTCAATTATGATAGCAACCGTATCACTGTATCTTGTAAATAGGAAAAAGCTTTGGCTTGGAGGTTTCTCTCCATATTTCTTAGGAATGCTCGCAGTCCGTATTGTACGTCGCTTCTACAAAGTAAAAGGTAGACTAGACGATTTCGGTAACGGGGACTACATTCATAATCTAATAGGAACATGAACAAGGATTTGCAGAGAATGAATTTTATGTACAAATTTTGATGTTGAGTGAATAAATAAAAAATATTCCCTTAAACTTACATGAATTGGAAACTGATTCATTAATAATGTTAGTTTAGTGAGGCTCAGGACTTGCTTGTCTTCTGCCTTCTATTGGAGAAGGGCGAAGGGAGGCACCTGATGCATAAGTTCCACTGTTAAGAAACAAACGTACTGGTACCAACAGAACTTCGAAACGGAGGGAGATAAAACGCTGGAGCCTATACTAAGTATAATCTGTGCTTCATAAGAAACATTTTTGGAAATTTTCAAACGTTTTTACCCAGCCAATTCCCATAGGATCTGCTCCTCGTCCTTTAACCCCACAATGTATCATGAGTTCCTGGAGAGCTGCGAATATAAAGGGTGGGCATGGTCGAATAGAACAAACTGCCATTGCCTTATTCGTTCTAATCAAGTTGGCCGACCATGTATGTACTCCGCATCGCAAAAAATATTTTTCGCTTGGACTTAATTTTTTTTTTCTTGTGAGCTACTACGCAAATTATAAAATTAGCTTCCTGGAGATTTCGTTTTTTTCATTTTGCCAAGCTATGTAAGCATTTTCCCTATGTATTTTTCGTACAAGAATCAAACGTTTCCAATTGAACAGAGGACAAGAGAGACAAATTAGTCACTTGCCTGTTGCTGGTTTTTACCTTCCCACAATTGCGAAGTAACACTCACACGATATTCCTAATGAAAAAACCTACACCAAGCAGATTCTCGAAGCCCAGGTAGTCGTTTTTAGAACATATGTAAATCAGTTTTATACGTG
>JAQGAC010001225.1:0-14961 GCA_034696585.1 Isotomurus maculatus | reverse complement strand
ACGTACACACGCATAAGGTTGTTATGAAGTTAAGTAGGATCCTCGACATTATCCCACTTTCTCCCAGCCAACTACCCCCTTGCTTAAAAAGTGTTGAAAGCAAGAGATAGTGAAATTGAAATGGTTCTTCTCTACCAACTCCACCTACCAAATTAAGAGACTAGGGGAGAAAGCCCACACATCTTATTTCATTTTTAGTGTGAGAAGAACCGCACTAATATTCGAAGTAGTTATGTTCGTAAGACTGCCAAAGACGAGCTGAGTGGTTGTAGCAGCAGCCCAGCCATTAGACTTATTATTGTGAGCATCTGGTGCCACTTCTTCAGCATCGTTTCCTTCAAGTGGAATACAGAAAGAAACATATTGACTCGTTTCCCGTATAATAATGTAACATACAAGAGAGGGATGAATTGGGAAAAAGTTTGAAACACAATTTCTCCGTGCAGATTCATCTGGTCTGCTCTTGGCTTTGGTTTGGTGTGAGTGTCTGTTTTAGGTTTTAGTAGAGTTTTTGGCAAAGAGAAGGGAAAGCTCGAGTGAGTCGAGTCCCATTCAGACTTCCATTTGCATTCAAAATTGTGTAATAATCATCAGTCTGTTTAAAGTAGGGGAATCCCATCCATCCATCCATTCCACACACACATACACAACCAACACACAATTCCATAATGGGCTGGTTCAAATGGGATGTAATCATGCAATCACATGCCTTAAAACAAATATACAGAGACCATGGGAGAACCCAGAAGAACGAGAACAATCAATGATGTCCAGATGACTGTAATGGGCTTTCTATGCCAGCATAATGTATACATTTCTTCCTTTGACTGAGCATCCAACCACTGTTGTCTCATTTTTAGTGTCTACTAAACCAGAAAATAATTGGAGGACTCACTTCACTGCCACTACTACTTCGTCTACGGCTTCTTCTCAGCCTGATGATCATGATGATGATTTACACTCGCACAGGCACACTGCTGTTTTTAATTGCTCTCCCACCACACTACTATGCATACCATCACCAACGCTCTCACCACAAATAAGCAATTACAATTAGAGCCAAAGCCAAAAGATAAAATCATGAGTTTTGACAAAGCTGCCAAGTTGTGAGAAAGAAAGATGAAGGAAAGCTGTGACGACAGACAGACACTCACAACTACCGACGACTACTTTACAATGTAAAATAGCTGCTGTGACTTTCACTTCATACCAGCTAACAACAGTTGACAGTAAAAAGTAGCCCCTAATGAACTGTCGTAAAGGACGTGCAATTGTCCATCGCAATGATACACTTGTCGGCTTGTCAAACGCCCCGTGACAGCTCGAGTATCATTATGAAAATTTATAGTGTTTAAATAAACCGAAAGGTGAAACAACAATGGGAACTTTTCCGAATTCAGCGAGTTACAATAATGAAAAACAGTGGTTAGTTTAAATTGACGAGAAAGAACGACTCGGACTCGAGTAATCAACTCAGGTAAAAGTGGTGAAAGTAATGTTAATTGAGTTAGAAATGATTCATTTCAGAGTTACACTTCTAACTACCCGGACTACACACTCCTATGGACGGACTTCTTCTCCCCGTCCCTGAGTGATGGAATTGGTGTGAACTGTTCGAAAGGACGATAGAGTAAAAGACGGATGGTTAGTGGATACTTGGATGGATGAAACGTGGGTTGGGATACGAGGAAGGAGTAAGGTGTGAATGTTCACCCAGGGAGTAATCTTTCTGGAACAGTTTTTGATGATTTTACAACTCCTCTAATTCAAACATAATGGCATGTGCTTTCTCTACCAGCGACTATAAAATCCAACTCTGCATACAACTCGGTGAGTGGAGGGTTGTTCGTTGCTACACATTTGTGTGAAATGTTTGATTTCCTCGAATCATTCCATTGGCTGCACTATAATCACACACACAGCTTCCTGGTATCAGATGCGATAGACCCGTCTGATGTGTAATTCTGGTCTCATCCACACACGACTGAAGTGTAAGTGGAAGTATTACTAGTTGCTAAGTCAGTCAAGGTGGTCTCAGTCTCTATTACCTACGTCCAACCTCAGCCAGTAGTTTCCCGTTTCAAAGAATATATTCTATAGAGAGAAAGTAACGACATAGGGTGAGTGCCTAAGATTAGGATTAGCCAAAACAAAAGCTCAGATTTCTATTCACTCTGTATAAGTGTGGATGTGTGAATACCCCACTTGATTGCATCTCAGAGATTTCCTGAAATTATATCCTAAACGGACATTCCTGCTCCCTCAGTTTTGAGCCGCCGTTTCAAGTGGAAAACATCCAGTCATAGGAATTAATGAGTGGACGAATTGCCTTTCTCTCCTCGTTTCAACAAATTTGATCAGATAACTACTTCTCAACGACCCTACTTTACTCACACACACCCTCCACACTTCTCAGAATAATGTACAATAATACCGTTAGGATCACTTTGGTAATACCTTCCAATTTACACATTCGAAATTTCGAACCCTCAACAAAACCTTGGTGGAATCATATCATAGGGGGAATCATCCGCAACTTCTAGTTTAAATTTCAAGGCTGTCTATGAAGAGACAAGAGACTAGTGTTAGTTTGCACCAAAAATCCCCAATCTATTTAAATCCCGGAGATAGAAATACACTTTATGGCAAGAGCTCGCTCAATCAAGTAACAAGGTTGAATGTAATCTACAACAAAACATTTCAAGGTGGACTGAACATGAAAAAGATCCCGGGGAAGAACGAGATTTTGTTGGGAAAAAGAAAATTCACAGACCAGTGGTCTCACACCGTGAGATTTCTCCTCAAGTAACTCTGCACTTTCGCTTTGCATGAATACACATTTTATCAATGAATTTTTCCGGAGTTTGGCACTTTACGATGCAGAAAACCACTTACTCCAAACACACGCGGAGGAACCGGAGAAAGCCCAGGGAAAGAAGGGGAAGCACTTTCTCTGTTTATCGTAAACTTGTTAGCCAAGAAGAAGAAGAAGGAGGGTGGTGCTCGTGGTGGTGGTGGAGGACTGTAAATATATGTGTAGTCAGTCTGGTCAGATCTTGTTAAAGAAGAATAACCGAAACTCTACACAACAGTCCTTAGTCCTTTTGTAAAAATACATGCAAGGAGTATTTTGGAATAAAATACTTTTTTATACAAGATACATAAGTTACACAAGGATTTATTTTTATTTCACATGTCCATCGGTTTCCTTGAAACGGTGAAAGTGTGTGTGTGTGCTGTATCCACTTCTCGACCCCAAAGCCCAAAGTGGTTAGAATATTAGCTGTTTCCTCCTTCAGGGAAAATCAACAAAGGGAAGGGGCACTCAACCGAGACAGAATATCTTTTATACGAGTAACGAGATCAAATCGAAGATAAATAAAATGGTCGAACCCATTAGGATGGAAATACTCCGGAGGGTGGAAAGAAACCATAAAAAGGCAGATCATCGGCTGGTTTTCGAAGAAAACAAAAGTGTATTGAGTCGTCCTTTTAAGTAAAAGTAAGTTTTTAATTTTCCTCTGAATTGAATACGCTTTGGCATTAAAGTGAAAGTGGAGCAAGAATATAAAGAAGGCAAGTTTGTATTTTTTCCTAAGCATTGGTTGGACGGTATGTAACTCATAGGAGAAAGGGTACAGCATGATAAGTCACGAACAGGAGAGACACGTATCACCTTCTCTATCATCAGGATGATCATGTACTGAGTTTTTGCTGAGTAAAAGTGCAAAACGACCGTGTACGAGAGTATACACATTCTGGAGTAGTGGTGGAAATGATGTAGTGGCAGTAGTAGCACCAGAATGCCCTACTTCTTCCTTGAGACTGATGGCATGGATGAAGCTCCAAGTAGATATAATGAACGTACTAGACTGTCCCATATAGAAGCACATTCACTTAGGCTTACCTCCACCTACCACCACCACCAGGAGCACATTGACAAAAGTTGTGTTGGACACGTCCAAGGTTTTTAAAGCGATTCTTCTGCTTCCTTAGAAAAAGTCGATTGTGAGTTTACTTTGTCCCCTTGCTTTCTCTCAGTGGATTTGTTTTGATATAGATCGAAGTACAGCCAGCCAAGGACTCAGTGAGTAAGAACAAGGGAAGAATTCTGGTAGCAACAATATATCCATCACAAGTTTCGCTCATCCTGGGAAAGTAAGGGAAGGTGGTAGTGAGGATGATGACGGTGTTGGTGGGTTAAGGTCTTCGTAAGAAATTCCTGTACCGTCTATACATCCTCTGTGGTAGATTACACTGCCTACCAGTGAAGAAATCGACAAGAGAGATTGCTACTACTCCTGCTAAGGCTAAAGTAAAAGTTGAGTTTGAAGAAAGTTAAGTTTAAGTCTCTTTAGTGGACTTCTTTCCTGGTAGAACTTTCCTTTGTTCATTCTCCCCGTTCTTTCTCGCTTCGTTTGATAGCATTTCGTTGTAACGAGGGGATAATTCATTGCACGGTGTTGGGGGTAATTTACTAAGATTTATTAGTCCAGACACCAACAGACTCCAAACACATCCTTAGCAGGCAACAGCCAATACCAAACACGTCCGCCGCTCATTCTATAAATTCACTCTTCCTAAACTTAACTAACTGCAGTGAACAAGAACAAACCGTAATCTATAAACTTAACAAGAGGACCTTAAGTGTGTGGCAGTCGCTGTACGACTTTCTCCACCACCGAAGGCCCCACATTTCTCTTCCAACCTTAATATATGGATTCAAGTCCCTACAGAGTCGTAACTGCTTAACCAAATGTATTCACTGACTTACTTTCTCCCTCATACACACACACACACGAGAGAACCTTACCACCTCATCTCTTTCCACTCCACCACTTAATATAAATCCATGCCGTTGAGTAATTATGATTTTACTAATAAATTATTCCAAATCGTGTGTACATCATCGTACATAATATTCTCAGGCTTTCTCCCTTTCTCTCTCTCTCACGCCAAAAGCGAATCAGGTGAAAGTTCATCTATGTGAACAGTGAACAGTAACCTCTTTATCCTGGATCCAACCTATTTTATGCATCATGTGTTTCAGTCCTTCCCTGAGGTACTTTCTTCCGTAAAGATATATTCACGTACATATTCTTCACTGCACTCCAACCACATGCTTCACTTAATACATCCTTGAAAGAAATGGGAACAGAAAAACTATCAAGACAAAAGGTTAACCCGTACAGAAAAAGGTTAGGGAAAGTCAATGAATTACATCGTACAAGAGTAATGGGAATTTGAGAAGATACCTTCAGGCAATCTCCGTCTTGTTTTTGCTTTTACATAAGGCTATACTCTCACCAGACTTTTTTACTTGTTCTCCTTTTCTGCACACAAAGAGACAGGAAATTGGTAGAAGAAAGTTTTTTCCTGAAATGTACTTACACAGGGGCTAAAAAAATTTACGGAACTTTACGGAATTTTATAAAGTACGGAAGTCACAGGAAAGTGTGTGTGGGTTGTACTTAGTATTTTGTAACGAAAGTCGCGCACACTGTATTGGCTATTGAGCAATGTACGTCTAGCAACTGCAAATCTAACTCCAAGGTAGATAGACTCAAAGAACCTCATAACATTTAAGCTTAGCAATTTTACTCCCTCTGCAAAGTTTATATAAGCAGCGTCCTGATCTTGACAGATCTTTAAAAAATTTTAATTAAACTCCGATCTCCCCAGATTACATTTTTTACGTTCTATCAGTCGCTAATAATTTATTCAGCTGTATCAGTACATCAGAAGTATCTGCTAATTTGATCTATATGGCTTTTTGCTTCATGTTTCAGTTTATATTTAATTTACGGCAAGTTTAAACCTCGAATGAAGTACGGGAGACAAGCGAGCGCTTGCTACTAAAACTTTAACTGTTAACTGTCAAGTATGTCAAGTCGCAAGTAACATTATGCTGAATTCCCCAACTTTTATTGCTTGGCTGAAATCTTAACTTAAACATTAAAAGCTTTTCTTGGTTGAACCTTCATTCATTTCAGAGCAAGTTTCATTCACGCTTCCCCTTCTAGTAAATGATATGCATAACTACTTTCCAAATTTTTTACTTGTAACTTGTTGTAAAAAAGATGACAGACACTACAGCTACAATACGGGCAAAGTCTTACACGTATCATCTCCCCTCTGACTTTACTCTATTTAAAAAACTGAAGTTCAACATAACTTTGTAAATTACTTAAGGCTGTTAGGACATGACGCAACTTATACGGGCTTGGATGGACTGAAAAAGAAATACGCAGTCAAAGAGGAAGTTGTATCCTCATGAATTACAAAATAGACAGTCTCCTCTCTCATAAGAAATGTCATGTATGTTTTTACACATTTCAAGTTGCGAAAGTCTATGTAAATCTCAATTTTTTTCACATAAGTTAGACTATGGCATGTAATAAAACTAACAATGTATATACGTTCTCAGTTCTCATGTTCTCATTCTGTTGAATATACCTCAGGGAAAATGTGTTAAACCTGTTGTATAACTCATTCACATGAGACGTGCGAGCAAATAAAGATTCACTGGACCTTGCAAGAATTACAATGTTGAGTTTGAATCTCACACAATGTTCGTTTAGCTCAGATCAGGAAAAGAAAGAAAGTACAGTGGTGGTGGAAACAACAGTTACTTAATTATTTAAATGTGCATTCTTTCTACCAGTTTACTTTACCCTGGAGAGACACAACAAAACTGCACGTACACAAGGAAGGAAGATTGTGTGTGCAATCAGTTTGCCTTTCTATTCTTAGCTTTTTACCTCCAGACTCCAATTGCAAAAGAGGCTGTAAGCAATCTCTTCTCTACGGGTGAAATTAGACACAGCTTCCTGGAAAAGCAAGTGTAAAGGTTTGAATTGCATTGCTTTGCTACGCAAGTTTATTCAAAACATTATACATCATCAGATACTCTCTGAATAGAGAGATGAAGTAAAGATAGTGAAGGAAAAACATGCTGTCTCTCGTCTCTCGCTGGCTGTTCGGCATTTACAGTGGAAACAACAGGAGGAAAAGCTTTCTTATTTTATTTATAGAGTGTATAAGGATATACGAAGGCTGAGAAACCGCGTGGTTATAAAGTTTAAGTGAATCCCCTACGGAAGAATGAAGAAAGCCATGAAACATCACACCAAAAACCACACTTCATTTTCTCTCGTTGGCTGTCTCTTCGGTGTATCTGATGTAGCGAGAAAGATGTATGTTCGTCTTCCTTCATAAGAATGTAACGAAAGGAGCTTAGGGATGAAAGAAGTAGAAATCCGACACTAAAAAATACAGCAGACCCACAACCTCAACTACCTCTGCGAAAGCTGAGAAAGTGCGCAACGGACTAACCCACAGGACGAAGGAAAATCCTTCAAAAGAAGTGTGTGTACCAAATTTAGTCTCTTCTAATAGAGGATTCGCAACTGCTCCTTTTCTCAATTGGAAAGACAGAAAGTGTAACAAAATACTCGGCCGACTCTATGTGGTCCAGAAACTGCTTTCTCCTCAACCAAAGCAAACTCCTCAAAAGATCCTTTCACATTTCTTCAATCCGACGTCCCTAATTCTCTCCTTGTAAAGGCAAGCAGCAAGGACAAGTTACTCGCTTAATGATCTATTCGATGCAAGATGATGAGGGGATGTAATAAACACGTAAATAAATGGCTTAATGAGAAAACCCCACAGGGGCTTATATTAATGCATAACACCAAAATGTGTTTTCCTCCATTCTTTTTCTCGTTAAAGCTGTTCAAACATAACGAAATGATGACAAGTTTCACACCTTGCAACACTGACAGTAGCGCACAGATTAGGAGAAGGAATCTCTCTTATTCCACTGCCATCGTCGTCCTACCTTAAACCTCTAAAACGGCCAAGAAGATGTAGCAATAGTTCGTAGCTTACATGTATACTTTATAGTGTCTCTTACCACCCAGGGACACAAACTAAAGGACGTTTTATGTGAGAAAGTCCGATTTTATTTCCCCTAGCTGGATAAGACAAACACGTAGGGAGGAAGGAGTTTAGTGCGAAGAAGTAGGAGGACTCATGATTTATACAGAATGGTTGAACAGTTAGAGGATTTATGGGAATGATATGTTTAACACAAGCTACAGTTACTGTGAGAAAGAAGACGGCCCCGCTAGCTGTGATGTGATCCGAACGAGAGACTCTCTCCAGGAATCCTCCACTGCTGCTGCTGCTGCTAGAAACTAACTCTGCAGCTACTCGATTCGGGTTCGACTTACCCTCATCCATCCATTATTATGCTACTCCCACACTCCTACCTATCTCCCTACCTCTCCTTAAATATACACTTTCTCCACAATCTCACCAACGACACTGCCGCTCTATACTTTCTCCAGCTTTCCTTCTCCTGCTGTTACAAAATGTCCAAGAAATCCAGATGAATTCCAGGATCGTAGGCAGACTCTCCCTACAGACTGATGCGGTACGAACAAAGCTAACTTTCCCTTAGGGACAGAAGTGTCTTAACAAGAGCCCTGTGTGCGTCTCCCTGTCTCTCCGCTTCGCAGTGTTGGAGGTCAGAAATGAAGAGAAAGAGTGAATGTTCCTTTCTCAATCCGTTTTTTATCGTCAATATTAAGACATAAAATAGGAAACATCAAGTCAACCCGTTGGTCGGGGAGAAAGCAGCAGCCACGTACAGCTACTTACAGACTCAGCAGACTTGTCCACTTTTTTGACAGGCTAATATACGCCACACAGACACACACACACACATGAGAGAGATATCATCATACAAAACTACTTACGTAGGATCCTATGTACTTTATTCACACGGTATGAGAATCTCTCCTAGACCGCTCTTCCTTTCTCCATTACATTGACTCATGTTAAGTCCCGCTGGAGCAACACAAAAACACAAAAGCCTCTAGTCCTTTAGTGCGAAAAGTGTTGAGTCTAGCAAGATTGAGCTCATTTTTTGTAAGACGACCTCAGTCTGTACTTACTTGTCTACTGGTGGAGAGATGCAACTTGGTGTCCGAAGACTTTCTCATTTCTATTGGAAAGAAGTAACTTGGCACACACGAAGGTTTAAGAATTTGCATACTTTCCCCATTTTCGAAAGGAGGTCCGTTCCCTCATGACTTGATGTAGTATCTTGACCTGTCAATACACTTTTTTAATGGATGGGCCCAATAATTCATCCGTAAGACGATTTCCAAGGCTCCTCCAACCTATTCATATTTCCATCAGACTCCTGCTCCAATAAACTGTCGCATTACCAGTCATCCCAAGTGCTTCGTTTTGGAAAATACGATGACATGTTATGATGCTCGTGAAATAAATTATTCTTTGTAATAAGTACCTACACACACGTTGCGCTGCACTCTCTCTCCTTCTCTGCATCCAACTTACATAACCATCAAGCCTCAATTGCAACATAACAATTTTCTCATCATGACTTTTGCAAGAATCTTACTTTTACTTACAAGACGATTGAACAAGTTGCTACACACTCTCCTTCGGTCGTAATTTACGAAGCTCCAGATTCTCAGAGAGAGTTTCGGTGTGTTTTTCTTCTCTCCGTGTGAATCTCCACACTCTCTTGCTAGTCTCCCGTTTAAATTTAAAAAACTAATTGTCTTCTCACTCCCTTCTTGTTCAAATATCATCAAAACTCTAATCACGTGCTGGATTGACTCATTTCAAAAAAGATGATAAAGGGAGTTGAGAGACAAAAACTTGAGTAGAA
Organism: Isotomurus maculatus; assembly: GCA_034696585.1. Taxonomy (NCBI): domain Eukaryota; kingdom Metazoa; phylum Arthropoda; class Collembola; order Entomobryomorpha; family Isotomidae; genus Isotomurus; species Isotomurus maculatus. The sequence continues at coordinate 5,255 of JAQGAC010001225.1, read as the reverse complement.
AATTTTTATTTTCTCTCTCTCACTTTCTCTTGTTCCGTTTCTGAGTTAAGCGTGTGAAAGTTGAGACTCACTCAGCGCAGTACATTTAGTTGAGTGGCTGGTGTGTGTTATGTGAGTAACTACGAACGAATATGGTTACACACTATAATAACTCTACATATCTATACTTTTTCTGGCTGAAAGTTTGCAAATTTGTTCAGTGAGTTTGTGTCATGAAAATGTGTGCCAAAACCAGAGGAGAAGCATAAATCTTGTCATCGTCGTATCGTCCTCGAGTTATTTTAGCCAGTCGGCATATATCGCAGTTCCTAAATAAGGAGATGAAATACATCTTCACTACCTGACAATCCAAAGACAAGAAGAGTTGAGTATAAAAGTATAAAACCTTCTCAAGTCTGAGATAAAGAAGAAGAAGGAAAGTATGAAGAGTTTCTACACCATATCCCTACCACTACTTACTTTATCTGTCTCTCACTCTTCTTCCCTTCCTCAGACTATTCCACCAGATGAATAAGTTTATTATCCAGAATAAAAAAATTGTGGAAGGAAGACGAGAAAAATATGTTTCCAGTTGTGCAAGAAGAAATTCTTTCAAGGGAAAGTATGTTAATTCAATTCTTTTTCCCTTCTCCCAAAGTGTGTGTATGAGTGTGTGTGTGTTTCTTGTACTTGTTCATCTGCATTGGGCTTCTCACATTTCTATTTCTTTCCTCTCCTTCTTCTTACCATCAGAGAAAGTGTTTTAATGAAAATCGCAAACAGGTCGTATTTGCATGCAGAATTCAAACACTACTTTAAACTTTATACATTCGCGAAATGAGTTTCTTTGTTGGAGAGAAAGAGAAGTTTCCAACTTTCCAAATAAAGGAAGCATTGTTGCATGAATGAAAATTTTGTACTAATGTTCCAACTGCGATATATATACATACATTAGCATACACACACACGGTAGGTGGTACGTGGTGGGTTGTGTCCATGTGGTAGATGGGCTTAACTAACTACACTACCGGTGAAACCACCAATACTTCCGGCAACTGATCTTGGCTTATTATTTTCTACTTGTGTAGAGAACCCACATGGATTTAATCTCAATTCACAGAGTGATGCAGGGGATCGAGGTTTATGGCAATGTGGTCTTGTACGTCGTTACGAAACAATTTCTCTCAAACTCAATGAATCCACCGGTTTCAAAAGTTCATCTATTTATTACACTCTAGAGTCATTGTACGGGTGGACTTAAATTTAGACACACAACCTTTTCATTCCTCCCACATTTCCAGAAATATGTTTATTCTGCTTCATAGTTTTCTTGGCCTTCAAAATGAACTGCTGAGGTAGAGGGAAATCTACAAATCTACTTATCTTCCCCCTCTTCCATACCAAACTAATTTGCATACACAGATTATAATGTCATTGGTACAATTAGCATATTTTAAGCTATTTCTGTGGTTGCTGAAGGTTCACACACAGAAGTAGGAAGTTGGTACACTTCCACTTCACAGTAGCAGCAACTTCACAGAATGTATAGTTCTTCCCGCATCAAAACCAAACCACAACTTTCTCGCACTACTTCTGCTTATTGTTCCTCCCTGGCTTAATTCTTCCTGGCGACAACATCAGGAACAAGAATGAAACGCAGTAGCGCTATCGGATAGCTAGAATCTTCCTTAATGCAATTTGCAGCTGAATGCTGAACTCCTCGTATAAATGTCTCGTTGTCAGTAACGCTTGCACAATTTCTGGAAACAAGCTATCTCATCTGTCTCCATATCTTAATCGATCCAGCAAGGCAATTCGAGTACACACACACTAAACACATACAATGCACATGGTGAGTCACATAAACTTCCAGGAGGTGGAAACGACGATAAATTCCCAAATAAACGCATGTATTCATTCCATTGTTCACATTCTTCACGGAGAGAACGTGTGTATTTTTATCGCAATCATTTTTTCATACCCATTTTTGAAGAAAGTCATTGAGAAGACTTCCAGAAGAGCATAAATATTAAATAATGCTTGTTTAGTCTGAGCGGAAAGAGGGCCATTACTCTTCACTCGTTAGTCCACACCAGCCTGGATGTCCTATTGACCATGAAGAAGAGGAGAAGGTGTACAACGAGGAAGAACTCTTTAAGAAGGCTCTTCTCCCAGTCATCAAAATGACATATAGGTTTATTAAGGCAAGAAATCTATTTCTTAATGTGGCTCTTTGGTTACTCGGCCCTGCACACAAAGAGCAATTCGATTCTCATAGTAATATGTCTGTCTGAAGGAGCAATGGTCTCGCCCAATGATAATGGTATGACCAATTCCCCACTACCTCTCTGTACAGACACACAACCTCCTAAAACATTACCCAGCGAGTATATCTCCAAGCAATTCAACTCTTTCTTCATCCACACGTATATGAAATAAACCGACTGTAAGAGCCAAGAAACGCAAGCCAATGTAATCTAATAGGGAAGTAGTAGTGATAATAAATCATAATGCACACTAAGGCAATGGCAATACTGGTAGTAAGTCTTCCCTTGGCGAAATACTCGTACACATTCCCTCTACACACCCGAATTGCTCTGCACACAAGTCTCCGGCAGAATAATAATAATAGCGATAGCCAAAATTTCATGGAGAAAAGAGAGAGTCCATTAATACTGCACACACACAAATATTACACACAATTCATAACTAAAACTCCGGGCTGGAGAGAAGAAGAAACTTTTGGTGAAATATATGGAGGGCAGGGTAATTGTAGCAGGAGCATTATCATTATGATCAGGTACTAAAGAGGCTAAGGCGAGTTTTCGACTGGAGAAAACAAGTCAGTTCTCCTATAATAAAGTGCTCGTCGAAGGCCTTAAGGGCCACACAACCAGTTAGTTTACTAAATAGCCCCGAGGAAGCCCATCCAAGACTTCGTTTGTCCTGTTCCATTCCATATGAATGCACGGACTGTTACACAACTTCTACTACTAGAAGTGTGTAGTAGCGTAGGCTGTGGTAGTGTGCGGGATGATCTTGAAATTCTCAGTGGAAGACGAACCTCTGAACCTCTCCAGGAGAGAGTGGAAAGACGTGAGAGAAATCCCAATTGATTTACCTTTCCAATCATTCCACATTCCTACGGTTTGAACAAGTTCAGAATAGAATTAACTAAATTCTTCTTCCTCCTTCGAAGGATGTATGCGAGTGTTCCATGGGTGTAAAATTATTCATTACTCAAGAGGAATCAGTCTCTGATTCTGAGACTGCCACGAGAGACTATATTCTAATTGCATATACTTGTGTAGAGATCTTTGAGACTCCGATGGACCCTATAATAATATTCTGATGCAGCTCACCACTCGCTACATTAAACTCTTGCACATCACAACCCAAAAGACATTCTCCGCCACGTAAACTTCTTTCTCTCCTCCTCCCTTTAGAGTCAAACGCTCTGATTGAATAAGTGAATGGTAAATAGGCTATGGAGATTTGAGTTTTCTTAAATGGGATAGCTGGAGAGAAAGTGAGAGTGAATGATAACACGGAAGTTCAACTTCCAGAGCACGTCCTATCGCTTGGCCTTTTGGTTTTAGTGGAATGAAATCAAAACCTCCCAAACAGGAGGAATAAAGTGTCTCACTAGTATCATCATCAGACCATTCGACTCGTGGCAGCCACAGTAGAGAAGAACTGGAAGATCACATCTATAACTCATTCTAGGGACCAATTTGTTGGCTTTTGCTCTCTTCTACGAGAATCTGGCTCATTTATTTCATTACTGGGTAAGTCTAACAGTTACCTACGCATTCAGACTCTCCACATTATCCTCTGGCTCCACTCTGCTTGGCACGATTTCCTCCCTCAGATGCCTCAACTCCAATACGGACGAAACTAACCTGATAAGCTCAACTAGCCCTCGTGACATGACCGGGATTGAGTCATGGATCATGAAGAGAAATGAGAGAACAATTTATTGTTCACCATTATTTTCTTTCCCTCATCCTTCACTACACTTATCATTCTTCTGAACTATTACGAATTCACTTTTTCATTAGGGGAGGTAATTTCATGACAATTAAACTTTTAGTTTCTCCTAATTAATTATCTTACACAATCTTAAGTGGTTTTAAACACAAATAAATCATAACTCCCAAAGATCCACATCGTCTACGAACTCTAGTCGCGTTCATTTAAATTTTATTCATTTTCTTCAGACAGGTAAGTACCAGTCAGCTTCCTAGTATGCCGCCTTCAATTCTTACGTAACACCTGTGTAACATAACTCTTCTAGCTGTAAGCTTCTATTCCTGCTTGTTACTCCACAAGATATAAAAATATTATTTTAGTAGCCCAGTCTGCACGTCTTCAGCTGCACACATAGTTTTGAGATGTAGTCCCATTCGATTCATTTAGGGAATAGTGTTATGAGGTAAAGTAAACTCTGCTCGGTGAAGAAGAAAGTAGTTTGCCATTTATAACAATCATGTTTATTGGGGAAAGTGTCCTTTGGGTTACCCGTAGCGAGGAGTATGTACAGATACCCATTACTACTTGCTGCATTACCACTCATAAATTAATTTCTCCTGGAGGGGCTTTCCTACTGCAGGGACGATGAGGAGGGACAAGCGGAATAAATTTCATCCAATTTACCTAAACTGCCATTGCATGGTGGTCTTCAATTTCAACGATGTGGAAATAGTAGCCCAGTAGAACACGGGGTGCAGGATATCCCTAAAGTGATACATTCGGCCAAATAAATTGCATTGTGCTTTGAAGTGAGGCTCTCAAGACGGGTTAAATTGTTGGTAACAAGCGAGTGTTCTCAGTTTCCAAAGACGATATTATGCTTTCCTATTCCTACGCGGTGGTTCACGCCACTGAAGGTACTGCTATTCACTATTCACACAGAAACTCCAGGAATCTCTATTTTGATTGTACAGTTTAATTAGTTTTAAATTAATTCGTTTGCTCCAGGCTTCATTTCGAGTTGGTCGGAACAATTACAACTACACAGATCTTTCCTCTGCTTAAAACTGTGTGTGTGTGTGTGCTGTGCTGGCTGTGCATTTATGCCCCTAAAACTCTTCAGACATAAACCCTTCGGCTAGCCAGCATCATTACCAATTCATTCTCCTTCACTCTGGATGGAAGTACCGAGCTATTCATAATTGAGCAACAGTGCAACAACAGCAATTATGCACGTCATAATATTCTTGGTAAATAGTCATTTTCAATTTCACCGCAGTTCCGAAGGATTAAAGACGTGTAGA
>JAQGAC010001224.1:0-14988 GCA_034696585.1 Isotomurus maculatus | reverse complement strand
GGGTTAATGAAACTCCAGTGAACGATTGTGTTTTTTTCCATTAAGATTGAGGCACTGCACTGTGCTTATTAGTTAGTTCAACAATTGAATACGCGTAAAATCTGTAATGCAGAATGGATTTCTTTGAGTTCAAACAACTGCCTGTGTTAGAAGCCATAAGGTCGGACTGATTGTAAAGGTGGGGTATTTTTTTAAACAATCTAACATTTAACAAGAAGAGGTAGAAATACAATATAAGAGTACTGCAAATGAAATATTTGATCTAAGTTCTAAACTGTTCCAATTAGATATGAAAACGGTTCGAGTTAGACCGTAAAAACGATATTCATGGAATGTTATGTGTTTATTATCTGTGTAGATCACAGACGTGGGATTTGGAAACGGATCAATTGGCAGTTGTATAGTTTTCCTTGCTTAGTATTAGGTTTAAATTGGCAGCAGTAACCATTCTCTATTATATTGAAACAGATATGTGTTGGTTAAAGCACTGTTCTTAAATCAATTTCTTCGGTCGGTATTATTAGGAGTTCGTCATAAGAGTCGCAATGCACGTGGGCATAAAATTTACATCCGAATTGACCTAGCTAGAATTTCGAGCTTTTCAATTTATTGATGAGTAAAATATAGTTTTTGTTAAGTTATTAAGGTCGAAAATCTCAAATTGAAAGAAAGGCCTGAATTTATATGATTTTCTTTTCTTTTTGCCTATATTGGGAACAGTAGGGAGTTGTGAAGATATCTGACTAAATACTATACGTAAATAGATAGCTATTTTATTATGTTGTAAATTGCGTCTGAAGATGGTTTAAATGATAAATTAATGACCTATTCATTTACTCCAATTTAAAACATTAAGCCAAATTCTGTCGTCGACAATTGAGTGGAATTTTACCAACTTCACGTTTCGCATCTTCGCCTGACAATTCAGTTGCAATTGAGTTGAGTTAGATGCTAGATGCTATTTTTAATTATTTAAAAAATAGACAAGTATTATGTACTACTTTTGATGCGCGGCCCGCTCTAATAAACTGGCGAGTGGTGGCGACTTTTTGTGTTTATGAAATCAATCAATCAGTGCGGATATTAACAAGACCGATTGAATATTGAATATGTTATTTTTCTTTAAATGTAAGACTTAAGGCGATAATATGATACGTTCGTGAGCCCTAGCTAGAGATCCGTCTTCGGCCCATCGCACTTTATTGCATTTTGAAAGGTTAATGTTCAATCTATTAAAAAGCCTCACTTGTCACGCTGTATGCAATGATACAAGGCGGGTTCACGTGGACTTGTGTTTTTATTTGTGTCTCGTCGAAGCTCATACGATGAAAAGGTGGGTGCAGAAGTGACGGGTAATTATATGAATTATATGAATATTTTTTATTTACTTCTAGTTCTGCGTGTTATTTAGTTGAAAAGTATAGGCTAACACGGCTTGTTATGATTGTGTACACGTAATACATAAACTTGACTTACCCATTGTGCACGTGGGACACTTGCTGGTAATTGTATGCAAAATGCAAGACAATACAATTGAGACAGGGTTGAAATTCATAATTCTGATTGCCATCAAACAAGTATCTTGTACACAAATAGTTTCTTGTGTCTATTCGCTATTAGATGAGAAAATCAAGTAGGTATGACGCAAGTTTACTAGTCTCTTACTGTTAATGAATCTACGATTGAAGTTAACCGTTGGTCCCACTATGAGCTAATTACGTGTGAAAAGTGCTTTAATCTATTACGTAAATATTAATTGCTCAATTGCTGAGACTAATTCCTTGCGAATTCTCGAAACCTTTTATTCTTGATTTACCAGGCGTGTTGGATGCTAAAAGTTACAAGTGTATGACAACCAAGACTGATTAAGAAGTTGTTTATGCGTATAATATGCATTTAACTGCGGTCTTCATATTACTGCATGATGGATTTTTTCTCTGTCAGTTTCGCCTCAATTATTATTCAGAATACATTTTACTATTCTTTCGATCTCTCAGATTTTGTAGGTGACTAAAATTATCGTATAGTAATAATCGGGAAACAACGAAAGCATTTCAAAATAAGTAAGTGTTCTATAACAAATCAAAACTCAGAATTCATAGTGAAGTAAAACTCTAGCTGGGTTAAAATATTGTACAATTGTCGTGTCATCTAGAACCTGGAATGTATAAAACTTGTAATTTTTTTAAAAGTTACGCGTCACAAGAATACTTAGCGATTATTTATGCAAACAGTATGACGAATTTAGATGGGACTTTTTGTACACATTCTTGAAGTCGTATCTCCTATTGCCATTGCTTCTTTCAGAAAGAATCTTTCTACCTTGTATATATGGAACTAGTACCTATATAGTGTAAATGATGTCTTTTTTGCGTAAGTTTATTCACGTGGTGGCTAAAGGTTGTGTTGTGTGTTTTAAACCAAAAAATGAAGCCTAAAACACTGACGTAGCTTAAAGTAGACGAGAATATTCCTACTCCCATAGTTTCTGTACTGCTGACACTTCGAAAAGTATCTTCATTCTGTTAGGCTTCGCTTCATAAAATGACTAGACCATTAAACATTGTAAGATACGAGTAGAAAAAGAGAAGGATTTGAAATCGCGAATTTTTGTCAACTAACTCTTTGTTAAACTCTGTTATACGGTTATAGGAAGGTATCACTATGAAATACGGCAAATGTTAATGAACGATAGAGATAGTTGCGTGAAGATCAGATTTATTTTTAGATCAACTCTCTATTATATCGCTTTATTCCCTAATCCTGGGGTTATCCTTGTTCGAACACTAGAGTCTCAAGTGTTTTAACAGAGGTTATATAGTGGCAATTATAATTCATTTAATTGTTGATATGTCTGTGCTAAATAAAACTTAATATTCTAAAAAATAATCTATTCTAGGGTGGCTTCGGATTGCGGCGAGTCAAGATTCCTCGTTCTCACAATGGATTTGGTTTTACACTCCGTCATTTCATTGTATATCCGCCAGAAATATATGTTGACGTAAGTACATGCTTCCTTGCGATTGATTATTTTTCTTAGAGATGTGGTAGAAAATTGTGTGACATCCTTATTTACCCTTAACTTGGTGATTCAGGATGAAGGAAATTCTCATAAAATGCGGCGCCCAAGAAGAGTGGTGAAAGTGACAGAACCTGTGGATACGATTTTTGTGAAAAGTATCGTGTTAAATGGTCCAGCAGATCGAGCTGGTTTATGCGTAGGTAAGTACGAACGAAATGACGAATCTGAATTACTAAATTAGATTTCCATTTTACAAATCACGGGAGCTGTGTGGTTTGTTACAATGAAGCATCAACTTAGAATATGAGAAAATACACATTCTGAAAGTTGTGATTTGGTACACGTTTGTTGCTGAGAGCTATGAATTTTGAGCGAGAAGCGAGTTTTGTAAGAAGCTGTGCCTCTGATTTTATCGAAAAAAGAAAGCTGTGTAAATTCATGCAGTTTATTGGTGTCCTGTACTTTAAAGTTTCTTGAGTGATAAATTGTTTATAGAAAACCTTTTAGCCTTTGGCATTACTGGTTTGTCTTTCAATAACTTGTCATCAAGTCATCACGCATTAAGCTACATTTGACATCACGTAGATTAGAGTGATAATGCCTGTTGAACGCCTCAGCACCTTCGAAGCAGCTCAGTATCCACAAGTATTCTATAAGTAATTATGCATCAATGATTTGTGTTTGTACAGTTTTTGATTGGTTTTATTTTTTTTACTTTTTGAAACCCTCTCATCCTGTTTTCTTTGGTGTGCCGTGATCTGATTATTTACCTTCTACCACATTTGCTGCGTGCACCTTTGGAATGCGCTATACTAGGCGATCGCATAGTTAGCGTTAACGGACAGACGATTTTCGGTAAAAGTTATGATCAGGTGGTTCTACTAATCCAAAGAACTGAAGATAAGTTGAGCTTGGAAGTGTCTCCTAAGCAGTTCGATACGTTGCAGCTGGTAAGACCTTTCTTCACCCCCAAAGCATATTTGCTAAAGCTTTTCTTAAATCTCATCAAGGTTAACTGTCTTATTTGTTTTTTAATTTCACGAAATGTAAGCATCTGCTTTTTGTATCTTCCTATAAGTTGAACCAAACTGCTTACTGCTATAATACTGTTCCTAAATTAGAGCACCACGCTCATGCAGCTAGTAAAACTCTGTGCTGTTCCTTCCAGCTTTGCAAATGCTTGGAATCAACCAAAACCTAATTGATTCTTGATACCTATTAATTTTTCACTTGACTTGACAATTTAAACGACAGTAGATTTCACGCGACTCACCAAAATTGATCTGTAGGTATATGCTTGAGTTTGCATCAGAGATCCTCCAGAAAATGTACCGCAGTTTATTTATCTAACATGTTTTTAACAGTTCTGAGGATTGTGTTTATGTTTTTTCATACTGGAGCGTAAAATACGCATATCTTAAGTAAAATTTAGCAAAACTTTATGTAATAGTAAGGTACGGCAGTTCGGTATCAACTCTATTGTACATCGTATCGGAGAATAATCTGGCAATTTCCCAACTTATTGGCGAAGTCTACTATAATTTACATCCATGTACATCATCGTTCTCATTCATTCTTCCTCTGTTCAATTTAAACTACATCAGAGCTTGATCTCGCAGTTTACTCATCTTCATTTCTACAAAAATCCCAGCATTTTTTGGAGTGTACAGTGTGCAGTTGTGACTGTGATTTGTGACTAATTGGAAAGTCTGGGGAATCTGTACCTTACTTGTACGCTTTAAAAGAACTCAAAGGACTGCATACTAACAACTCCTTTACTTTCAGCCACCCTAAAATGTGTGTTGAATTGGGACTAAAATAAAAATTCTCAATTTCAGTTTTTTGAAGAAACTGCTTATCGCCCAGAAACAAATCAAAGGCCAAACTATATCCCAAGTGGAAGTTCCCAGCAGCAGCTGTCTGATTATAGAAGTTTCGAACATCACGATTCATCTAGATATTTACCAACATACGATCGCAGCAATGTGTTCAACAACTCTTCTTCAGATCCATTTTTCCTAAACTCTAATCATCACAATAATTATAGCATGTCAGCTCCGCATTCGAATACTTCGAATTCAAACCCGCAACTATTCTCTCACTTGCCCCGACCGACTCCATACAAAAGTTCTCCTGTATGGAATTCTACCCTTGCAGGATCATCCCAACTGCCTGCAAGGGCTGGGATTCCACCAACATCTGTCAGCTCAAGCCAGTCCGCTGGATCGCGTCAGCAATCTTCAAGAAGTCAACCACAGACGTATTATCCCTTCAATCAACAAGATCTTTATTCGTCTTCGCTTTCTTACGGTGTATCTCCCCTCCGTAAAATCAGAGAAGAGACGAATTCTGGTGCAAAAAGCGCTGAAAGTATCTTGGCAGGAAATGATGGTGGCTTCTACGATGCTTCACAGCGCTCTGGTAGCATGGAATGCCTGGCTGGCATGTCCAACTCTGACCACAGACAACTCAATTCAAGTGGAGATTGGAATGATATGGGACCTGGTTACCGTTATAGTGTTGCCGTTGACGGAAACACTAGTGTGAATACATCTAGTCAAAGAAGAGAGTCGACAGGGTCCATGCCCCATCCCAACAATGCGATGGTGGTAACGATGTCCAGTACGAATTCCAAACTTAACGGTCCTTACAGAAACCTTTCTGGAGATTCTAATTCCATCACAGTTCTTCCCGATCACCCAGATAATTTTTATAACAGTACAAGTCAACACGGCTACGAAACTAAAATTGTGGATAGAATAAAGCGTAGTTGTGAACAAAAGGATGAGTTTCTGAAGCGTCCAAACCAGCCTCTAGTCTGGGCACCTCAGCCGTCGTCATCAGCAGTTTTTCCTAAAGAGTTGTATGCACAGCCACAGAAGTTCGAAAAGATTCCATGGCCTCCAGCACACATTGTGCCCACAGTGACCTCTGCAAAGTCCCCCCTTACTCAGAGCTCGATTGCAAACTCTTCTTCTAACAGTGTCGACGGCCAACCAAAGACAATGAGTAATAATAATGTGTCAGTTGTGACTGTTCAACATTACCCAGACTTCGTGTATTCTCCGAGAACTACTGAAACCCATGAGAGTGCAGATTACAATTGTGCTCGAAACAGAAATACCCACGTGTACAATAATTCCACTCCAGTCCAAGACGCCAGAAGTATTAGTCCCTCGTGGTTGGAATATGCTCCGAAAAATAGAACGACGATTGTTGGGAGTGGGAAGCTCCATTGTGATCCTCCTTCACATTGGACGTCGACCATGGGCTCATACGATGCGTCTGTTGAAGAGGACGAAGAGGAATCTGGAAACTTTTCTACAAAGCTTGAGACTGATATTGAACCTGGAGGTATTGTAATCTGATTCTTATTCGCCTTAAAACTTACTCTTTTCGGCTGTGTTTGATTTATGAATAATTTAGCTTGATTGAGATAGCTCAGAACAAATTGAAAGTATAATCGATACTTTAAAAGTAGATAAAAATCTAGTGCTTTGATTCGAGTGAGAACTAATAATCTGATAGTCCCTTGAGTGCTGATTCTGTTAACCTTCAGGCCTATGGATCCTTGATAGTAATGTCAGGAAGGGTAAAGGATATCCCTTAACTGGCTACCTAGCCATTCCTCAGATGACCTATTATGACGAAAGAAGTTACATTCATTCAGGAAATGGAACTCAGGGTTTGCCCTCTCAATCACAACATCACCAGCTCCCCGTTTTGAATGAAGGCTATATTATAGGTTAACACGAGTTGTTACATACTATTCTATGTGTTTGTATTTGTGTGCTTTTATTTGTTATCATTCAAATCTCCGTCAGACGATGTTTTCGTCAGTCTCTAAGTCCCTCAAACCTAACAATTTTGGGAACAAGAATTGATGCAGAATCTGGAATTTTAGGCACTAACTTAACTAAGCTCAAAGTATATAGTTACAATTGCTTTACTAATCAAAAGGATTAATATGGTAGTCGCGTTCCAGAATTAATTTTAAATATAAAGTGACTAATTTCAATGTGGACAAATAACATGTCAATTTTTAAGAAAAGATAATAATCCAATTTAATATTTTCAGATTCTGAGGATGTCGTCTTGAGACGGAAAGATGGAGAACTCAGTGGTATAAATAATAATTTAAGAAGTACGTTTCATATTTTGGGATGAAACTAAAATGTATATTCTTCACTAGATGCAGAAGGTGATCGACTTGTTCGTCGAGTTTCCTACCTCAAAGCAACCTCTTCTCCCATTGATATGGATAGGAAAAATTCTAGTCCTACTTCACCCACTAAAAGGTTAGTTGATTTTTTGCATATGCGAATATTAACGATGCTTTATTTACCGACACGCAATAATGAATCTAAGGTTAAATTAGTATGTTACTCAAGACCTAATGCACTGGCTAATATAAAAAACACATGAACCTTAATCTGTAATCATTCTGTGCATAGTTGTGACTTATTGGGTAAAACCACAAATCCTGATGCGGGTGGAGAACGTCGACGCAGCGTTGCGAATAAATTGTCTGCGGAGTTTTTTCAAAAAGGCAGAATAATCCGTCTTAGGCAATTTTTTGAAGACCGAAATCAGCCTCCATCCATCTTTAAATTCAGTATTGATAGGTCCGCTAAGTGTTTTTCACCATTTCAACTGCCTTAAAGTCTGTGAAATCGCTGACGTGATTGGCTTTAGATTAGATCTGACTCACGTGAGAGCGTATTGAACCTAAGTCAGATTTTATATAATATTATTGCTGAAGTTGATAAAGTAACGCATAAACGCATTATTTTTTATTAATCTATTAGTTAGAAATTTCACTCCGTAGCGGAGCATTATCAAGTTTGTCTTTATCCAACTGATCCTAATGTATTCTTGAATGGTTATGTGCCTGGTGTTATGTCTTGTGAAGATTAAATTGTGAATAGTTTTGGAATCGAGAAAGTATTTAAGTATCGAAGTACTCATAGATTTAGATTCTGTGGAGTGTGAGAAGTACGGTAATGCCTGATAATGTCTGGTCTGATCTTGCGTGCATTAATTCTTGATAAGTTCGCTTGCTCTGTTCTAATAAAATTTGTTCTTGCAGCCCAACAACGGAATTTAGAGGTTTCGGAACCTTCCGGTCGGACAAGAACCCTGACACATCTGAGATTATACGAGAAGGGCAGATTCATTTCAAAATTCGCATAGGAGAGAGCAAGGTTAAAAGTCATGTGCACTTTCTGTCGATGTTGTAGGGTGTTTCTTTTGCTGGGCAACATTGTATTTGTGTATGCAAGTTTGAAGTTATTCCCAACAGAAGAAACACCCGGTATGAAATTGTGCACAAAATTATTAATGTTTGTTTAATGTATTAATATTTTAGCGAGGTGGGTACAATCGTTCCTGGAGGCAAGGATGGGTCCAAATACGAAGAAGTGGTTGCCTCTACATATCCAAAGAACGACTATCGAAAGATTCAGTCGTAATATCAGATAATTCTGTGATAATTGCGCTTAGTCTAAGAAGTGGAGTTACTGTTGAAGAAGCAGATTACTCTAAAAGAAAGCACGTGTTGAAGTTAAAGACCAGTTACACTTCTGAAGACATAGTCCCTCAGGTCTCCTCCGATAGCAACATTTACTCCTCTTTGAATGCTAACGTACCATCGTCATCTCAAAATCAACCTTCTCATTCCACTTCTGTTGAGATTCTTATCCAAGCCGAAGACTCTCACGACTGTCATCTTTGGGTACAATGCCTTCACACACAGATCGAAAACAATAATTTTTGCACAGGGAATTCAAGCAACTTCAAAGGAATATTTTTTGGAACTGAGTTCTGTCCGAAGCCAAAATCAATTTTAACTTCTTTACTTCCTTCGCCTGCTGCCACTGCCATATCAATCCCAGGTCAATCTTCCCAGTCTTCGGACAAATCTGCCAATAATGGAAACAATAACACTTTACTTCCGCCTGGAGGAAATTTAGGGAACATTAGTGCAAGTCCAAAAACTAAAACGTGGAAAGGAAAAGTAGCTCGTGGTTGGAAGAAGGTTCACAATATTATTGACACAAGTGGAGATTCGAAGATACCTAATCCATATACGTCCCTTCCACCTGCGGGCACTACATTTGGCATCAACTTAGAACTGTGCCCCGCAGGAGACAAGAATCCTCTAGTGCCAAGAGTGATTGAATATGGTATAGATCTTATCGAAAGTCGGGGAATCGACATGGTAGGTGTTTACAGAATTCCCGGGAACAGTGCGTCAGTAACGGCTCTTACAGATAGACTGAATAGAGGAGAAGACCCAAATCCCGACAAGGTAAAGTTACATTGCATTATACACGATTTGACGAAAGAATCTAAGTATCTTACTGCCAATTTAGTCTACGAGAATCTAGTAAATGAAATCGTGACTTTGGTGTTTTGGAACAGGATCCTAAGTGGCTTGATGTCCATGTTGTGGCCAGTTTAGTTAAATCTTTTTTAAGACGATTACCGGATCCTTTACTCACAGACGATAGGTATCATGCATTTATCCAAGCGGCAGAAGATGATGACCCAGAAACGTGCTGCGAAAAGATGCAATTTCTCATAAATGATCTCCCTCCTCATAACTACGAAACGCTTCGAACGGTTATTTTGCATTTGAAAAATGTCGCTGATCACGGAGATAGCAACAAAATGTTCATAAGAAATTTGGCCATTGTCTTTGGCCCTACAATCGTTCGCACTGCTGATGAAAGCGTCACTAATTTAGTTACAGATATGAAAAGTATGTGCAAAATTGTGGAAATTCTAGTTACAAATGTAAGTGTTGGCTTCACTCTCATTTTAATAGTAAGATTAGGATTGTGAATTGTTTCAATTTATTCAGTTTCTTCAATGCTATTGTTTTGCAGGCCAGTCAGTTGTTTAAGTCTAGCCGTAGGGAGTCGTGCTACACCCCTTCACCTCCATCCGAGACAATAATGAGTGAATCTGCTGATTCAGCTTTACCTGTTGCATTATCGGATGGTGACCCTGGGCCGTCGTCTATCTTAAGTGTTCAAAGCACAACGGAAAGTGTTTCTGAACGGTCGAATATTAGTACGAGACCGTCTGTATCTCCTGTTCCTACAATTGAAAGTAAACACTTTTTTCATTAATTCACAAATTACATGGGTCTAAAAATAAAAGTATGTGGATATTGAGTACTAAAATTCGACGTGATTTATAGGTGAAATAAAAAATTCAGTTTTGAAAGCTGCCATGCGGAAAGCGTCACAGAAGTCTCAGAGACAAAAAGCTCAAAATATTCATGTAAGATTTTGTTATTTTGTCGAAAATTAGACCTCGCACTGACTTAAAAATGAGCAAGTGGATTATAATTGAACAATTTTCAGGGTGTGCCTACTAAGCCATCTAAAAGAACGAAACCAATTGACGAAGCGGGATTTATTAGATCGTATGCAGGTCTTAATGAAGAGACAGAACAGCGAGTTAAAAATTTCGAAATGGAGACTCGAGCAATGCTATCGAGAGAAGACAGATCTCCGTATTCTAGCGCGCAAAATGTTGGAGTGGGACCCACCAAGCCTGTTAAGCTAGAAGACCTTAATATCAACAGGCTCAAACTTGACGATGAGCTTCAGAGAGCTAAAGACGATTTAGAAAATGAAGACTTTTATGATCAGCTCGCCGATAACCCATCTAGTACGTCTGTTCGATAAAATCCTGACTGTATGTTGTGTCCCTTGCTTTAATTTAGGCATGCTTTGTTGTGCAGGTATAGTTCACCATCGAGACCGAGCACTGCCTATGTTTGCTGTAACTCCTGGAATTAGAAATCTCAGCAGTAGTAGTATTAGTAGTTCGAACTCCAATAATACGCAACTGTCATCATATCAAACTCCTGTACCAATCAACAGCAAGTCAAATGTAGCTACATTCGCTGCATCTGAATCTCTCCCTCCCAAGCCCCCCCATGTCCATAGTTCGGGTTCCTCTCTTATAGGACCGCAATCTAAAAGTTCTTTATCATCCTCTTCGTCTCCAATATCGCCGTTAAGGCGAGTTGGTTCGATGGATCGTCTAGGAGCCGCAGATTTCAATCCCGCGTCATCCAATTCCTCAGCAGCAATGAAGTTCTTCGATAGGAATAAAATTTTGGACAGAAAATTGGGCCCTATGCCTTTCGTTCCCAAACACTTCGGATCCCTGGATTCTCTTAAAGATATAGCGAATGGTAACAATAATAATGCTGAAGGAACTGTAGTTAGTTCGGGTGGGGATGGCTTTGGGCAAATTACTAATGAGATGTTGGGGAGGGGTATCACACCAAGAGATGACTATTCACCAAGATCATCCGAGGGTAAGGAACTAATGCTTTCTCTCGGGAGCTTTCTATTGCACCGTCCTTAGAGAAATCCGTTTTCAATCCAAATTCCCTATGTAAAATCTATGAATCTTTACTCTTTGTGTAATCTGTTCCTTTTATTTCTATAGCTCGAATAACTTTCGCCAGACCACGCTACTGGTATTCAAATTTTCGACATCTGACGACATAAATTCCTTGTCAAATGTTTTCAAGTATGTTTCACTATTCGTGCGCGAATTTCTGAGTGCTCACTGAATCCAATAACGAAAGCATGTAAAACTAACTCTTTTAATGAAACGTCTTTGGTTTTAAACATCACAATGTAATATAAAACACAATACGCGAAATTAATCCCTCTACTAAAACTGCCTTAAATGTATAGCTCTAAAAACTCTAATTAGTTAATTTACTCATAATGCAAATATGTAAGCTTATATATCAAATGCACATTTGCAGGTAGCGATCTAGTGACGTCGCTAAGTAGAACTTTAGAGAAAAAGCTTCAGGGCTTGAGACGATCTCAGGAGCGCCCCAGTACTGCGTACAGTAGTCTGAGCAGTAGTAACAACATGGACAGCCAAGATGAAGGCGAAGGAGAAGTGTTTGTTGACCAACACGAGCCTAAAAGGCTTGTCGTGAAGCAAGTAATTGTATCAGCATCAGACGAACTTCAAGAGCAAAGTCTTAGTGATTCCTCCAGACCATCCGAACGGGCACTCCCACCACCAACAGATAAAACTGCTGAAGGAAAGAAGATCCCCAAAGTGACCAGTAATGGATCAGCCAGTAAAAGAACTTGGAGGAGAAACTCGATGTTTGAAAGAAAGTTGAAGCGAGATGATTTTAACCTGAATGGTGGATCAGTGGCTAATGGAGGAGAGCATGATCACACGCATGTGGAACGAATACATCAGAATGGGGTAACGCTGGCACACATATAATGTACAAAAAATGATTAGACACATAATTCACGATTGTGTACTTCTTTAGGGTGTTGGAAATGCTTCTTCTGTTTCGAATGGCGTAGAGCGACAGATTGTGAGCAAGGACACTAAGATATCATCAAGTAGATTCAAGAGGGATTGTAAGAGAAGACATTCGCTTAGTAGTGCTGGTGATATCCTGAGCTTCGTGTTTGGCCACAAAGACAAACAATTCGGTGGCGAATCGGCATCAAAAACGAATTCTCACAATAAGACACTGTCAAACGAGGCAATTGCGACAGCTTTTACAAGTACTGGAATCTTGGAATCTCACGTGTAGCAGCTAAACTTATGTGCACTATTGCTGCTTTGTGTTGTTCAGTTGCGGAGCATGCTTACTTATGACTTACGATTATGGTGTATGAAGAAGTAGACGCGACGACGCGATCGCAAGATTCAATTGAAGGAATGAAAAGTGTTAGTGTGGTATCGTAATTAGCAAGTGTATCTCAATCACTTGGCATGATTATGTAAGAAGTAGGACGATAAAATAATAATGTTTTAAGTAAGAAGTTTATGTTTGTACCGTGCTGTGATGTGATGTTTTGAAATAGTTGTACCTTCACTGTAGTTTAGGTAGAAAGTAGAATTGTAGTGATGTAGAGTTTTAGAATTAACAGTCTTAGACATGTTAGCAATCTCGTTGTGGATCCGCATTTGTGTAACTATTATGCATTTAACCTGCATGAAGATATATGCTGGGCAGCTTCTGAACTAAATAAGTACGTGTAAATAAGCATATTATAATGTGAATAATGTCATTGATAATTCGACCCGTTGTCAGAAGCGGGACGAAAATCAACTGGGACTGTGTAAAGAAATGTGCAGCCTTTTTGTCCGACTGAGTGAAAACATGTGTTTTTGTACACCAGTTAACTGTCGAATGATTGTGAATCACGAGTACTAATAAGTTGTTGTAATGTCCAGTGTGATACGTACTTACTTTGTAAACTGAAATCATTTGAATGCAGTATTTCAAGATTAATGAATCGATTGAGGAAATGCTACAATTTTTGTGTGCTGAATCGGTTGTAAGCTGGTACTTAAGAGATGTAGATTATTTAGTCATAAGAAATGTGACGAACGAGTAAGTTAAGGCTATGGTACGGTATATGATTACAAGACTTTTACGCTTTACTAATCCAATTATTCTTACACAGACTTCGTTTTGTAATCTTATTTACAATAATATTGTTATTCTATAATGACCGTCCTCCTATAAGAAGGTTTTTAAACCACGTCCCATTTTGTTATGATGGGCAAAAGTCAAGTTTGCAATTAAAGGAAAGCTAAGCGACTCCAGTAATCGTATCAATAGTATTTTTAAGCTGAAAGTTATTTTTAAAGTGAAACTTTTAGGGTTGTATTTTTGATGCTTATACACACTTCAATCCCCGCAACTGTGACAAACATCTTCTGCATTTAAGATGAAATAAATGATCATTTGATTTTTAATTGAACAAAGTTAATTGAATCGGTAGCTTTGTGATTTATTACTCGACGGATGAATTCAGACTACCTGAAACGTGAAAATACACAAAGCCGTTTTACGACTCGCCATAAACACACATTCCCATTTGGTGAATTTTATTTCCTTCCCTGCATTTGAGGATTGGAATACCAACGGAAACAGAAAGAGGACACATTTCTTGCATTTCTGCAGTGCAATCAGGCTTCCAACTATATTTTGTCACCCTTAAGACTTCACCTTCGTCACAGTATCCTCTTGTCATGGTTCTGTAACATTTCCTTTTATGAGACGTCCAAAATTCCAGGCTGAACTCATCAGTTTCCACACTCCCCTCATTTCCCACATGAATGGCACCCTCGCAGTGATTTGTTTCACAAACCAGCGAGTAGGATTCATTAAGAACCAGCCATTCGTTTTCTTTACAAGGACCCTACAGCAATCCCATCAAACATTACTTGCATGAATCTCTCACACATAACTTCTATTGTTAGCATAATAATTACCCTACTGAAGACAGTGTAGCACCTTTGGCTATCTGGATGATATACCAAAGGTCTCTCCACAGTTTCACAGCCTGGGATAGAA
Source organism: Isotomurus maculatus (assembly GCA_034696585.1). Classification (NCBI taxonomy): domain Eukaryota; kingdom Metazoa; phylum Arthropoda; class Collembola; order Entomobryomorpha; family Isotomidae; genus Isotomurus; species Isotomurus maculatus. Next base: position 580 of record JAQGAC010001224.1, on the reverse strand, counting down.
GATTTAACTTCCACAATGTCATCACAGTCACAGAATCCTGAATTAGGATGATCGATTGCATCAGGATGCTTGTAAAAAGTCATAGACTCTCCGCAAGGACCGACAGTTCCTTCCTCGTAACACTCTCCTGTTTCGGTATCATGCAACCATCTCATTTTTCCAAACCTGAGTAAATACGAGTCAAATCACAATAATTCATGAGTCACTCGGATCTCTAAAACTATAAATGCAAAGCTAACACACAACTCCCCATTTATATTCGAGGAATTGTGAAATCACTTCATGAGAATTGAGAACGAAAAAACTTGAGAGACTTACGAGTGACAAGGTGCCCAGTGATCTATGCCGTATAATAAGTATGGATTTGTGTAATCCACAACCGAACCAATCCCGTTATGTTTTCCATGTTCCTCAGATAAGTTCTCAAAAGAACGAAGCGTCTCCATTGAAGCCAGTTGTTTTTTAAAGTCAAAGTATACAAGACAGAAAAGAACGAAAAGAAAACTCAAAGCAACGACGAAGGCAAATGTGTTCGATCTAATCATGATTTAAGGCTCTGAACTCATGACTCGTACCTCAG
>JAQGAC010001223.1:0-15000 GCA_034696585.1 Isotomurus maculatus | reverse complement strand
CCTGATTGGACTGAATAAGTCCCAGTAGGGTCTGATAGGACCTGATTGGACTGAATAAGTCGCAGTAGGGTCTGATAAGGTCTAATAGGCACTTAAGAGGAGCGATTAGCCATGCAGACATATCCTCGGCTGGAAAAGGTCTGACCAAGGTAGATTAGACAATGGTTGTTTTAACAACCATTGTCTAATCTACCTTGAGGTCTGACAGCTCCAACAAAGAATCAAATGATAATCTCTGTAGGAATCTGATGGACATAGTAATAGTAGTGGTATGAGAGACTTTGTAGAGATCGTCCGGGTAGATTTCCGATAGAACCTGTAGACTTCTGATATAATATATTGTTTTATGACAAACCATACTATTAGTCCTGTCGTTTGCCAGGGCTCACGGGTACTACCGTAGGAACTGCAAAACTTCTTTTCAGATAATATAAAATATTAAATATGCCCTAACTAGAGCAAATCGTTAATGAACGTGAAATGTTACTGGGAATCCTGTCACTTCATTAAAAAGCCATAAATGACATTCGAACAATTTCGTTAAGCCCCTGTCGAGTATGAGTGGAGCCGGAGGAGGGACGCTTCAGGCTTGGCAACACTTCAGGGCGACGAGGGGATTCGCAGGGCTTACGACTGAACGACTGATGACTACGGACAATGACCTCCACGACGACGATATGACCTAACTGACACCCGACACTCACACGATCACGACACACACTATGACACAATGACGGACGACACACACGACGACAGTAAGACTAGAAGGGACTAGGACTTTATTTAAAATATAAATAAGAAGGGACGGGGGACAAGTTACAATGGGCAGAAGGCCCCGACGTCGCGACTGTTACTTGGCCATGCCAGGTAACTGGGGACGTGACTGAAGGTCACCCCCAAAGACAAAACTCCGGAGGATGTGGCAGAAGGCCACATCCCAACACAACGCCCAACTGAGTTCTACCTCTGGAGATGATGGTGCATCTCCACCATCCATCTCCTCGTCTAACTAGCCTCAGGGCTAGCCATCCTCCTCACACCCCTTAATCGTTATTACACTTAAAGACCATCAAAAATTATACGGAATAATTACATGATTCTTTAGACTTATTCCGAAGTTTTGGGACAGTCTATCGTTACACTTTTTGTCTTTCGCGAATCTCGTTTCACGCCGCTTGCGCTTTGGACAATAATACGTTTAATCATCACGCTATCATTCTGTTTGCTGCATGTGTTTGGGGAAACTATCATTTCGTTTGCGACACGAGATGATTTCAGAGACATGTCGTTCGTTACTTTAAGCATATATTTGATTGCTAGAGCTACAATATATTTTAAGGGTGAGATTATAGGATTTGTAAAGGATATATCCCAAATCTTAATATGGATGTTGTAACAACTATGGAGGATCTGTAGTACGAAATAACGTAAAAACTCTCCTGCAGGAGAAACAATAGTTGATACTAGGTTAGGAATATTTCCTTTACAGCGTGTGAAAAATATTCGTAAGTATATTTGACTATCGAGATTGAAAGTAAATGCTCTAATAAAGCGCGAATTTGTAGGTGGGATAAAAGAATTTTTAGCTTTTGGAGTAATTTTATTTGTTATTTTGAGCTGTTGGGAAAATACTTGTCAAAATTCATTAGTTTCGCAAAAAGTAAAAGTTTAGTTTATTTATGGGAATAATCTTGCCCATAACTGGAATTGGTAGGGGTTAGTCTAATAAGAGACGTAAAGGTTCAATTTTGTGACAAAACCTATGAAGAACCTGAACAAAGATTTTTGGCTGAACTTCATGTGCCAATTTGTCTGGGATGCATGATTGCCTGGGCTACAAGTAATTTTGTGTGTGTATGTGTGTGTCATAGTAACTTCCACATTGCTTCCACACACGTTCACATGAGGGCAAAAACACCCTCTGGAAATCACGCTTTTTCGATGGGACGGAAGGATGAGGCCCAGCTGAAACTTGTCGCGGCAGATTCTACATCGCTTTTCCTTCAAGTAGAAGCTAAATTCGCGTATGCCTCATCCTCCGGTCCTTATGAAAAACACGATAGAAAGTATAGGCCGACAGCAAGCAGTAGCTCATCGAGACCTTTAGGAATATGTGGAATGTTGTCACTGATTAATACACAACAATAAACATCCTAAAGTATCGAATCAATTTTCCTTGTCGAAAGTTTTGTTTAACAAATGTTTATATTAAGCGGAAAATTGTAGTAAGCATGTGCGTAAAAACTCTATTCTAAAAGGAATGTCGCGTTATTAAATATTCTACAGTAACAAATAAGGGGATTATGCTTATCTGCATTCATACGGTTAGGATAATTAACATTTTGCTAAATATTTTACGAATGCGTTCCAGAAACTGGTTGTCCTGCTTTTGCTGGTATTAATTATTTATTTTTTTCAGTTGTAGAAGATTAGCCCAGTGAATTTAGTTATTTTGACGCAGTGTTTGAATTTGCATATCAAAATTTGAAGCTTAAATTGTGTACAGTACAAAACCAACCTTAAGTAATACAATCCTATTTCATTGTAAAGTCAAGCAGTCAGACGCACACAGGTAAAAAGTAAACTTAAAAATCCTTTCAATCTCTGCACCCTCTTATTACGCTGCGAGAATTCATGAATGATGGAAATAATCGTGATTGCTCTGGATGCCAAAGGAATTTATGTTGACCATTTATCTGTTTATTCATGAACAAATTATCGGCTTATCTTGAATATAACGTTTGTGCTGACGCAAGTTACCACAACTTGCCAGAACACCATAAGCATGGATAGCCTAGAATAATCTTTCAGTTGAAGTGCCTGTACAAAGGTAATAATTATATTCGTCTCTCATGAATTCTCGTTTGCTTATATAGTGCCTTCAACTGAATTTTCCTACTCAGTTATAAAGAAAACTTGCTTATTACGCAACAAACCGTCACATCACTTCTTGTCCAAAAAATGTCAACTGATCACGTAAGTAACTTAACAAATTTAGCTAATTGCTTTAAACCTTAAGATATTATTAACGATTCAGGTCCGACCTATTTTGGAAGCCGTCGGTGCTACAGAAGGCAACGAGGGGAAAGTCAAAGTTATCACAAGTACACTTCAAAACGTCTTTGGAAAAGAGGAAGTTAGAAGTCTTCCACTCGTAGTAATTTCAATCAATGGAAGACAACGAAGCGGAAAGAGTTTCATGCTTACACAATTCCTGAAGTACCTGTCTTCTCCAAATGACCCGGACTGGGTCAACAAGTCAACTTGTGGCAAGTTTACGTGGAGTGGTGGTACTGAAAGGGTCACACCAGGGATCCAGATCTGGACTGAGCCTATTATTGTCGAAGTTGAGGATGATAATGGAGGGAAGAGGAAGGTTGCGGTTTTTCTAATGGACTGTCAAGGATTGTTTGATTCGAAGACTACGATGACACAGAACAGCAAACTATTCGCATTTTCTGCCCTTCTATCCTCAATCTTTATCTTCAACGACGACAAAGGATTGGGAGATGATGTACTCGGGTTCATTCACTCTTTCTTACAGTACGCAAAATTCGCGGAGGCCTCTAGCAACCAGTCTAAAATGTAAGCCCATATCATTATGATCACTTTTATTTCAAAACTCATCCGTAAGTTATAACGTTTTGGACGGAAAATTTCAGTGCGGTTTTCCAGAACCTTGTGATGCTAGTCCGAGATTGGATGAATGATCAGGAAGACAGTGGTTACACACCTTACAAGTGCGGGTATTACGATGACAATTCTAAGCCTCCAGAACAAACCAGCAACCTTAAATCTGACACGTTCGAAGGAACTGAGACTACTGAATTCACGAGTGACGCAATGAAGATAAGACGGGGTATCCTAAACAGCTTCCAGCACACTGGAATGTATGCAATGGCTGGTCCGGGTGAAAGTTCTGCGCTACCAAAGCCAAGTGAAACATCTGCTGTTAAATGGAATAGAAAGTTCAGAGACTGTGTCGTTGACTTTGTTACTCACACCCTCAATCTAAGAAGGCTCAACAGGTGAATAGTAGAATATAATACTATTTACTTGACCCCATCAAATAATAGAGTTTGAATATTACAGTTGTACCAAACGACTTGGAAGGGACCTTGAAATCACCGGTGACGTCCTACTTCAAATGTCAGCTAAATGGGGGGACGTGCTTATGAAAGACGATGGCTTAAAGATACCTGCAACTATTTTAGATACAATGATTGATGCCTATTTTCAAGAGAAGGTTGCAAGTGCCATGAAAAGGTATAACTGTGACATGACCTCTGCTTTTTCAAGATTTCCGAAAGGTTTGACAGCCGCTCAGTTCAGCTCTTCAGATGCGAACGCAAAGGCGGCAGCAATGTTGCTTCTGGGATCTCCTGATATATGTTTGGGTTCAATTGAGGATTTCGACAGGTACAAACGGCAGCTTGAAGCCAAAATTATGCAATCAAAGGCATCATTTTCTGCTACAAATGACTTGAACATTCAGCTGGAAAGGAACAGGCAAGAGGTGGAAGCTGAAAGAGCACATGTTGCAAGGCAAGAAGTTGAGCTTGCAAGAAAAGAGGCTGCATTTACAAAAAAACAGCTAGAAGCAATAAGGCTCGAAAAAACTTTCCTGGCCCAAAAATTGGTGGATAAGGCAACAGAAGATTTGAACCGAGCGATGGAAAATTTGCAGATTGTTCAGCAGAAGAAACCAAAACCACCGATTAAGAAGAACGATTTTGTTTCTCAAATGTTTTATACAATTAATCTCCACGTGTATAATAATTCCTTGATTGATCACGATAAACAAGTAAAAGTAGCGGAAACAGCAATAGCTGAACGACAGCAGGAACTTGGTCGGGCAAAACTTGTCCTACAAAATGCAACGGAAGAATTAAATTCCTAAACATAAAATTCCTAAAGAGCATGAGCTAAGTTTGTGAATCAAATTCGTTAGTGCTAAGCTTCAAAAGATGGACAGTAAATATTATGCTACTCCTGTAATTTCAATTAAACCCGATTTAAAATAGAAGGAGTATTCTTAATATGATGTTGTTGATAGCTATTCGTATTTATGCTCATAATTCCCAAAACACTGTAATCCAACGAATACCGGAAATCTTTTCAATAAAACCCACAAAGTTTCAAGTGGTTTACTAAGTTTACTCTAATGACAGTACATCCTTTTTCAGCTATGATCAGAAGTTTTCCATAACATTCGATTTCTGCGGCAAGAATTTTCGAATTTTGAATTATTTGAATTTTTCGATTTTTTGAATTTTCAACAACGGTATCTATTCCGAAAAACAATTAAGGAAATTTGTAACACGTGATTACATTACAGCGTAGAATGAACAATCCGTGTGTCCCCTGGTTTCGAAAATCACGTATGCGTCATTAATGCTAGTACTAAAATGCTAAGTTTGTGCTATTTAGTTCCCAGTGTAACATTTTCTATGATAACTTTTAAATAGTAATAGATAATGTAAAACACACTAATAGAGTTTGAGCCTGGATGACTCTAGGCTCCCAGTATTGGTATCTGTGAGTGCAGAAGCTTGACTAACTGTTGGGACAGTTGTTGAGTGGAAATTGCTCTGATTATGGTTTGGTGAAGGAATGACTCATTGACTGAGGGACATATGAACACACAGTGGATGAACCGCCGTTAATCTAAATATACTATTGGTGTGGAATATCATTGTTTGTCCGTAACGGCAAAGGAATATGTAGATTCAACAACTAAAGAACACTCACAATGAATCATGATACCGATTCCGACATAAGACAACGTACTTGCTGATCGCACTACGGAAATGAATTGAAAGGCAGATGAATGTTATTAAATCGTTCGACAGACTTATATTTTATTGTTTGCCAAACAATAAATGCACAAATATCTGTACCATGGAGGGCGTTTAGTATCATCTTACTGTTAGTATGTTAAAGGGCAGAAAGATAAAATATAGGAAGAAGCTGGACTCTGTATGGAAACTTGAAGATAAAAATTCAGCAGTTTGAATATTTAAGGAGAAGAAACTGCAAGGCGAATGGATGGAAAGTAAAGCAAGTGTAATGTCAGTCAATCATCTGATGTTGTTTTTTTCGTGGTTTATAAATACAATTAAATATGAACGAGCAAACGACTAGACAACTATAGTGGGCTCTATATTCTTGACCCAGGTTAATTAGTATTATTACAAATTTGGTTCAACACTCATTGCGTTTTTTTAGGTGGCTTGCAGGGGAGCCCCAGGGGGTATTTACTCACTGACCCTTCCAGTGCCGGTGCAGGGCTCACTTCCCTCACCAGCATCACCACCAACACCTTCTCTCTTTGTCATCCTTAGTTGTTGGCATCCGGGTAATCATATAAGTTCATGATGTTTCATAAGATTTATTCATATAGAATCTAGTAGTGAGTTACAATACCTTGTAACTTTGTCAAGTTGTAGCAGGTAACTCAGCAATACCTTCGGCGTAAAATTAGCATATTCGAAATTTACATTTTCTATCTCCGAATTAACATCTTAATTTTTTCAATCGATTTTGGATTAAGTTTAATGTTGGACACAATCTGAAAAATTATTATTCGATTATTTTCATTTTACACTAACTCTAATTAGCTTTACTTACTTCTGATCATAAAATGACCTGCTGATATCAAATCTTGTTTGTATTTTGGTTGAATAATTTTCTTCGCTGGAGTTTGTATTTCTGAGCCTGGCTTTACGCTACCTCGAATGTTTGTTAAAGTTCTAAGGGAAACATTCAAAACTTGGCTAGCTAATTTCTGTGGTCCTCGATGAGATGGATTTTTTTGGATCAATTAAACCATGTAAATTAAATAACATGGGATATCCAATTGAAAAGGCACTTGCATAGACAGGTACTAACTTACATGAATACCAACAAACCAAGAGAGAAGCTGGTGGTGGTGATGCTGGTTAGGGGAGTGAGCCTGCACCGGCACTGGAAGGGTCAGTGAGTAAATACCCCCTGGGGCTGCCCTGCAAGCCAACTCAAAAAAACGCACTGAGTGTTGAACCAAATAGTATGTGTACGTGTATTTTGGCTTTTCTAATCTAGCAAGTTAGCATATACAAGAAGAAAAACAAACTATAATCTTCTATTGATGAGTGATGATACGAAGAATGAAGTAAGGATGGCTTCCTAATCTTATAAGGGAAAACACTGAAGATCCCAAAACAAGGAGACTGTGAGATAAATGGATTCCGAGGTCTATCAAGTCACTAAAAACTGATCCAAACCTGACAATTGTAAAAGCAGATAAAGGAAACTGCACAGTATTATTAGATAGAACAATGTATAGCCGAAAAATGGAATCAATGATTCAAGAAGGTCCATATACTGCTTCGATGGTTGATCCTACTGATCTTTACAGTTTATGGTAAAAGATAGTTGCAAGAAACTATTAGAGGAAGGGAAAACCGAAACCATGTTTGAACGAAACCATGTTTGAACGGCTGCAGTTGAAGGATCCCCGTGTCCAAGAATATATGGAGCTCCTAAAATTCAGAAGGAAGAAGTACCTCTAAGGCCAGTGGTGGATTTCCGTACATGTCCAACGTACAAACTGGCATCATTCTTGGCTAAAATACTTAAAACACTTACAGATGGACATCCTTTTGGAATTAAGAACTCTTCTGGTTTTGTGCAACAGCTCAAAGACCAAACAATAAGAATTGGAGAAATTAAAGTTTCCTTCGATGTCAAGTCCCTTTTTACGAATGTACCAGTCAAGGAGACAATTGCCATTCTGAAGAATAATTTGGAAGAAAAGCCAGTAGACAAAGAAATAACCAGTTTGTCTAATGAAGATAAAGTGATGCTGGTGCAATTGTGTATGTCTACTACTTACTTCACATACAACAAAACAGTCTACAGTCAAGACTCAGGCGCACCAATGGGCAGTCCCTTATCTCCAGTGCTTGCTGAAATATACTTACAACATTTAGAAGATTCTCTAGTTTTGAAGATTCCGGAAATTCTGTTTTGGAGACGCTATGTGGATGACGTGTTTGCACAAATTAAGGGAAGAAAGAAGAACGAGATTCTGGAGAAGTTGAATGATTTCCACCCGGCGATTTGGTTTACAATGGAGGTTCAGAATGCCAAAACTGAGTTACCTTTTTTAGATGTAGTTACTTATGACAGAGAAGACAGAAGAATTGGACACAGAGTTTATCCAAAGCCTACTACTACATGCCAGTACCTGAAGTTCTCGTCACACCACCCTATGGCCCATAAAATTGGAGTAATTGACACCCTTCTCATCAGAGTACTAAGAATATCTGATGATGTAAACAAGGAGAAATACTTAGCATTCTTCATGAGAGTTCTAAATTATAATGGATACCCAGTGAGTTTGGTTAAATCACGGTTACACAAGGTGAGGATGAAAGAAGAAATCAGAATAAATTTAAGAACCTGCCCACAACCAAAAGACATGGCACGAAAAGTGATTCTTCCATGGATTGAACCAGTAACGTCTCTAATAGCAAGGAAGATACGAACCAAAACTACTCTGGAAATCGGCTATCTCCCAGGTATAAAGTTAGGAACAATACTTTGCAACCCAAAAGAGAAATATCCTCGTACACAAGTTGGTGTATATGTGATGAATTGGATGGATTGTGAATCCAAATACATTAAATAAACGTCAAGAGATGCAAAAACAAGAACAGATGAGCATGAATCAGACATTAGAAATAAAAGAATCAAAACTTCACCAGTAGCAGTACACATGATAGAAAAGAACCATTGTTTGGACATAAGTGCTACGCGTCTTATCCAAAAGGAAAATAGGAAATACCACCCGAAGTTTAAGGAATCACTACAAATAAGGAGTTGCGAAACTACGATGAATTCATCTCAAGGTACCAGGATAAATCCTATTTGGACCTCAACTCTCGTTCCATTAAATAAACTATACAAATGGTAACCAGGAGAATTAAGTTAGGATAACTATTAACCGTACCAACCAAATTCTATTTTCACCCAACCAAAATTTCTAAAATACCCAATTCTGACTGTGTTCTACCATTAGATTTTTGACCCCAACCAAATTTCTGAACCGGGCAACCGATTACTAATTTGGTCAACTTGAGAATCTTTAATACCTGCTGAGACGCGGGGGATACAAAAGTTAATTTTAGATGACTCACTCAATAATGGCAGCTTTTAAAAATTTATCTTACCATTCCGACTCTAACTCGGACGTAGAAACTGCCTCCCCACCCCTTTCCAAACGTGTACGGAGGGAATTCGGATTACAAGCTGTTGGAAATGTTCGAAGACATTGCGAGTTGTAAAGCCTACATAAAAGGACTTAAACAATTTTGTCTAAAAATTACACGAGTTTCGACTGAAGGCACCAAAACATATTATTGCTATTAGGACAAGAACTGCTCGAAAAGGCTTTACATCGCACCGAAAGGTAAAGCATTTCTTATCTCGCTTTTTATTATTTTTAAGAATAAAGATTTTCAAAATCTTATTTAAACTAATACTATTAAAATATTTTTTGCAGAAACCTCTAATGAAGTTATGTTGTTTGAGAGTTGCAATGACCACAGTCACGAGGAATTAAGCGCTGCTGGAATTCCAGAAACGACTTGATTGGAAATTAAGGAACTACATAAGCTCGGGATTACCAAGCCGAGTGTTATTTTGGTGTATTTGAGAAACAAGGATATTGAACTTCCAAGTAAAAAACAAATCTTTAACTTCCTTCATCAACTTAGACTTTCAGAAGGACCTGCAATAATCTCACTAGGACAACTTTCATCAACCTGCGATGAGTTCTCCGAAGTTCCCCAAGAGTTGGATAAAGCTTTCATGGTCGGAAAGAAGATTAACTTTACGGAAATGGTGTTTAGATTTCTAATTTCTACTCCCAGGCTGCTTTCCATCTCACGGAACCCTGAACTACTTCATGCTGACGAAACTTACAGACTACTTTGGAATGACTTTCCGGTTGCGGTTGTTCGAACATCGGACAAGTCTAGAAGTTTTCACCCTTATGGAATAGGAGTGATGACAGGGGAAACAGCTACCGACTTTAAGGAAGTTTTTGAAAATTTAAAAATGGAATTCTCACAATTTAATGAATTTAACCCGAAAGTTCTTGTAGCTGATTGTGTCCATAACAAATGGATTCACAGAAGTCTTTGGCGACAATTTTACACGCGTCTACTGCAATTTTCCCGTGATGAAGAACGTTAAAGAGAAGCTTAGGAAACTAAAAAATGAACAGATGAAGATGGAAATTTAAAAGGATTTAACACTTCTGCAACTGTCGGATACCCCTGAGGAGTTTTCAGTAGCAGAAAAGCTTTGGAGGAAGAAATGGGCAGAGGTTGAGGAAGTTTGGACGTTCGTCCGCTACTTCACAAATGAATATCTCGACCAAAGAAACGGATGGTACGAGGGAAGGGGGCCCGGATTTCCTAGTACCAACAATGGGTGGGAATCTATCAACAACTGCGTTAAGAAAGATGGCACATTTCGAAAACGCTTGACACTTTGGGAGTTCTTTTCGTGCATGATGAAGCTTTTGGAGAGTTGGTCGTTAGAACGGAACCCACAATCAATTGACTGCAAAATTTTCCATACAGAACCTTCTCTCAGGGATGCCGTTTTAGTTTTCGCATATGAATGGGTGAAAAGTTCCCCAATTATACGCTACATGTCCCAAAATGAGGACAAACTAGAATGCTTGATTGCTTTCAGTAGCCATTCAAGCATCAAAGCCGCCAAAATGGAGAAGAACCTTCATATAACAAATAATTTATCGTGGAAGAAGTTCGATTCATACAGGAAGTCAAAGGAAAAGATGTGGTTTGTGTGTTTTGAGCTATACCAGTGGAGATTGTCGACTTTCAATTGCCCCATATTTAAGAAGCAGTATATTTGCAAGCATATTGTGGGTGTGGGTATCATTAAGAAGGTCATTCATGTTCCCGATTCAGTTAAATCTGACATAATATGCCCTAAGCCGAAAAGGGGGCGCAAGAGGACTGTTACAAAAGCATTACTCAATCCATAATTTGAATATTTGGCCCTGTATATTAAGTAAGAAGAGTACCTTATTAATGTTGAAAAGTAAAGTAATTGGTTGGTGATTTTTAAGTAACTTTGTGGGAAATTTTTGACCTTGGTTGAAAGCAGTCAGAATTGGCTATTTTAGAAATTTGGGTTGGTGTTTTTTAGAAATTGGTTGGATACTATTAATAACACCCAGTTAGTTAGAGCAGAGAATATTATTTGCTTATGAAATAGTAAGCTACCTGTAATGTAATTTATTTTTGCCTGATGAAGACAACAGTTAATGGTCTAAAGTTTGCGTTATAAAATAAGAAGTATCCCACCTCTACCGTGAAAAAGATGACGTTTTATAATCTTCTATCTTAGCAAGTGCGGTTTCAAAATCTGCGTTGCAAAATTTGTGATGAATTAAATATATTGAATGCTATCAAACTGATGGAGCAATAAATTTGAGCAAAAGAATTATATGATATGCTTTCGGGTTGGTTTATTAACACAAGATGCACCAAATGAAACAGCAATAAAACAAATAAATGTGTAATCTTGATTGAAACTATAAGTACATACCATCCTAAATGTGTTAAATCAAAAGGATTAAATTAGAGATTTTAAAAAGCTGCTAGCTTTAAATCATCTATAGACCTAAAGACTAATAAAATCCAAATCCATTTTCTAATTTTAAAATTCCTTCAGTAAAACGAGCCCCACTTCATGCATTATAGTTGCTGTACCGTAGGCCCTGACTAAGTCCGCTTTAAAAATGATTTCCCATTTTATTATCTCATTGGAGTTTTCATGCTTCTCATGGCAAATTATGATAAACCGGTCAAGAAGCAGAATGTGAGTGATTATTCCCTGTGCACAGTTTAAGGTTGGTCTTGCAGTTTCAATCACTTCCACACACTCTGCAAAATTTCCGGTTGCAAAGTGTATTAAAACAAGCTGCAGAGTTCCTGGATCCAGCATAGTGACATTCAGCGAAGGGTTCTTCGCTCGCAACGTAGCGATTTGCCTGAACTTCTCCATTATCGCCTTCAGCTTATCCGTCGGTGTTTCCAAATTCGTGATTTCCCTTTTCCAAGTTTGCATCCAAACAACTTGTCTCTCCACCAATAAATTAAGGCTGCTTTCTGAAGACAACACAAGATTCTCTAACTTTTGAGTCAAGTCAATCTGATGTTCCAATTGTTGCCTGATCAAGAGGTCGTTTCTAAGGGATTTCAGATCCGCTTTGAGAGACGTTAAGAGTGTGCCAACTTCATTTGTAGTCTTTTTATTCTCGCCAAACTCAAAGAGGCAAAGCGCGACATTTGCAGTTTAATTTTTGAACATCCCTTAGCTGCTTATTACGATTCAATTCATTAGCTGAGACATAATTAGTAGTGAGTTACTGACCTTTAAAAATGTGATTAAGACCCCGCATCATCATGACGTCACCGAAATGTTGAATATGAACGTTAGCGTCAATGCAGTCATTATTGAAATATGATGCTAACGCCCAAATTCCATACGTATTCGGGGTTGCTTTGACGTTGACGAACATGTTGTCTTTAACACGTAATTCTATTTTACGGAGAAGTTCATTTAGTTCCTGTGGAACCTGTGTGTTCTTCCAAACCCGTTTTGACGGTGGATCATTCGGTCCTACACACGCTGGCAGCATTCCAAATTTAGTCCTCAATTTTTCATCCGGAAATTGCAGTTTCTCTATAATTCTGCCCGTTAACTTTTTTATTCCTAAACCAATGGCAAAGCTTTAGTGACAGAAACGAGTTGACCTGGGGATATGTCAGCAGTAGCGACGACGCCGCAGCCTTTTCCAGGGATGTTTATGATCTCTATTGGACCTGTTTACTCTCCAATATCGTGATAGTCTTCCTGAGCAAGGCTTAAAGTCTCCAGAATGTCATAATCTTTTCTGACTATGGCTTTCTCGTGCGATGAGTCGATTTTAAGGGTAGCCTCGGCGTCCAAAAATCTAATTTATACATCCCGACCTTAAGCGAAGGATCGGTTGGAAAGTATGTCCGTGTCGCTTGGATCTATTTCTTCGAGAATTTGAGTGTACAAATTAATAACTTTTGTGAATTATCAAACTTGAAACGCTGCAGTGGCTTGTTCGTGATGAGGCCGTTTGTTAGCTGCACGCCAAATACCCTCCATTTCTAAATTAATGAATAGGGTCAGAATTATAGGAATGATGTTCACCGATGCGACAAAAAGCTCAAGGTAAGAATTTAAATTTCGAAATCCTGTTCTTAGGATGGATTTTGAGCTAATTTTCTGTAAATGAAAATTGTAGCAAAATTATTTATTATCGACGCTAATGTTAGCTTACCTGTATTTATTATCTTACAGTTGGCTCTCTCTGTGTTTGAGTGGAGCTGAAGAACTATGAAATTAATTGTTTAACTTGTGGAAATATTTCAGAAAAGTATGTGACATCTCGCCTTCCAGTGAAATAACTCACCTATAAAATGTAGAAAAGGAAATGAGACAGCTCAGTTTAAAAACGTTTGAAATACCGAAGACACGATACCTCTTTGCTACATGACACAGTTAATCACAATCAACACTTGTTAATATTATGAAAGGATAGTGTCTTCAGAATATATTTTCATTGTATGTTGACGTTAAAAGAAACGACTCATGTCTTTTGGAGAGAGCAAACTAGAACAATTTGTTGCAGAATCAATGAGTGCTATTCTTAGGAGTACGTGACAACTGGGGTATTCTTAAACTGATAGTGGACCATGCAAAAAGGATTTTTTTATATTTAAACCACCTTCAGCAGACCCATTTTACACAAACATATTGATGATAATTCACATATTGATGCCTCTGACTCAAATAGGATTTTCGGGAGCTCCTTTTATACCTATGGTGACATACATGCATAAACAGGTTCATCAATTATGAATGCTATGCATACCTATATGCAGGGTTGATAAAAATGAACCAGTTCATTCTTCTACAATAATCTTGTGGGTGCAAGGCATATTTATAACAGATACTTTTTACTTTAAGACTTGAAAATAGTTTGGTGTAGAACGCTAGATAAGTAGGGGCTCCTCTTTGACGAAACTAACAAATAAATAAAAGTAGAGTCTATGTGAGTCTGATCTTGATGTATATAAATTCAGAATCAATCAATAATAATGTGTTTGAATAATTTTTTTCAATAGAACGGTTACAACTTACGTAGGAGGTAAAAGTCCTGAATTCACAACCTATACTCATTGATTTGGCGAGTACTTCGAGCAAAATCGAAACTATTCTTGCGAAGATGAATAATGTGCAGAATTCATTCTGAAGCGCTCGTTCTATATTCATATAAAATAGAAGCGCAATTAAATGATTGTTAACATATTGATTTTTATTGATTTCTAAATTAAACAATAATTAATGTACTTTAATTGTATCTAATTCTAAATGACAGTGAAGTTGGAAGCTGCGTTCGTCAGAAGTATCAAAATAATGAATAACAGAATGAAAAGATAATTCTTGTGCTTTTTAATAATTAATAGTGAGTTCTTGACCTTTTGGAATGTGATTAAGAGCCCGAATCATCATGACGTCGCCAAAGTGTAGAATATGGACGTTAGCGTCAACGCAGTCGTTATTGAAATATGATGCTGATGTCCAAATTCCATACGCAATTGGTTGTGACCTGTAGTTAACGAACATGTTGTCCTTAACACGTAAATCCATTTGACGGATAATTTCGGTCTGTCCTTCGGGATCCCATGTGTTCTCCCAAACCCAAGTTGACGGTGGATCATTTGGTGCAGCGCAGGCTGGCAACTCTCCAAATTCTTTCCTCAATTCTTCATCGGGGAAGTGCAATTTCTCAATAAGCTTCTCCGACAACTTCATTATTCGTAATACGTGTGTTTCCATTCCAAAGCCAATGGCGAAAGCTTTGGTGACGGAGAC
>JAQGAC010001222.1:0-15007 GCA_034696585.1 Isotomurus maculatus | reverse complement strand
CTGTGAAGCTGTTTCTGCCAATTTCACCTTATAAAGTGAATGTCTGTCATTTTTGCAACATTAACAAGTCCAAACGCGTCCTCACTCATTCTCATTCTCAAATTCTGGAAACTCAAGTTCCATTGAAGTAATATTTCCCAAGCACCCTAGCAAAAATTATAACATGTGGCCAATAGAAATCACAGACACAGATTACGGAGCAGGTCCTTTCAGCTCAAAGTATTTTACACCGGATAACTACACGGTCGAAGTTTTTCTTACTTCTCAAATTGCTAACGCCCTTAACCTAACAATATACAATTGTGACCCTGATGTGGATTTTTATTGCTCGGGCGAAGTTTCCATCGCGTATAGGTTGTACGACCAGGAGAGTGTATATTTTGACGGCACAATATTCCATTCAAATCAATTCGCAGAAACTAAATTTTTAGTTCCTTTAACATTTAAAAACAACTTGCTCTCTTTTCTCGTCAGTTTCAACTCGTTTACGTGTATCATGATCATTTGCTGCAGTACAACCTTCTTAACATTATTGGTACTGCATCAAATAAGCTCTAAATCAACTTCGTTAGGGAATTTGATTCGAGCAGTTGGAGTAACATATCGTTCATTCTTTGGTCAAGCCATTTCGAATTTCAAAACAACTGGAAATTCCATCCGAATCTTTCTCGTAGTTTGGTTTTTATTGTGTCATTTGTTAGGCGAGCTATACAGAGCATCCTTAGTAGTCAACCTAGTCAAACCTCAAGTTGTGAAAGGACCAGAAACGTTCAAACAGCTTCTTGAGTCCAATCTAAGCTTTTTTGTGGAAGGATCACCCTTGCTAAAAACGCTGTCGTCGATTAACATGACAGAATTAGAAGAAAAACTCGGATTGGTGGATCTACCTCACTGCCTTTTCAGCAGTAACACTTTGATGGCACTGAAAAAGGAACTGAAATATTCCAAAAAGGAAGAATTTGTTACCTTATTCAACTTTCTCCAGAACTCCACAAACTGTTATGTTTTTGAAACAAATTTTAAAAAGATGATCAGTCGAGTTGCTGAAAAATATGAGGCTTATTTAGGTGATAGTCAGTTTATTTCTGAATTCTTAGAAACCACGAAACAAACCTCACCTGCGGGTTTCCACTCATTCCAAGAATCAAAAGAAGCAATCAAAAATGTGTTGTACTATTCCGTACTTAATGATATGTATCACGAGTCGATTGTGGATTTATTCAATAGAATGAGAGACAGTGGTCTCACACAATTACACGTTCGTCGATTCCGAAGTCGTGTCTCAATACACATCAGAACTGAAATAGTCCAAGTTAACCGTAAACAAATGGAAGAAACTGGCACCATAGGTGATCATCACCATGCTTCGTTAATTCAACTGTCACATTTGTTAGAGTTTTTCCATATTTTTGAAGGAGGACTTTTAATCGCTAACATTGTTGTTGTGGTCGAAATTGGAATGAGCGTACTTGTAACTAAACTAAAGTCATATACAATTCGCAAATAGTTGATAATCTGGATAAGCACACACACATTGATAAAACTTTGAACTTTTGAACTCGGGTCTTTTTCCTTACACAACGCTTTTGCACGGTAGAATTAGAAACATCCGATCCCTCTAATGTTTTGGCGGAGACAGGTGGATTCTCATAACTTTTCTAGACACTTACGTAACCAACTGGGTCCCTAATTTAGACTTAATAAATGGTTGTCGTCAGCGTCATTGGGTGTGCCTTTCATCAATAAATCGTTTGATTCATTTTTGCTCAACATACAAGGATAATTTTGTTAATCGAAGGATAATTGTGTGAGTAATGTTGAATATACACTTCACTTGGCTAATTGCTTTCTTCTTAATGCGTCCGACTAACTAAACTTGCCCATGTATGATTCCTAAATGACTGCTTTTTGCGTCTACTCAGGCTTCAAATTTACGCCTTGCGTAACAAAGTAATATATTAAGCTAATTTATGTGCACGCATCGGTCTTCAGGAATAAAAAAAATGTAGGTAGTTTCCACCCATTTCACCTTGCATAACCTTATGTTTCCTTGGAACTATTGAACTAAAGCCAGCCAGCAGCATTTTGGGTAAATTACCTGGATTTTTTTTACATAAATCCTCAACCTCCATTTCTATTCCTAAAGGCTTGATGAGTTGTTTCTTCACACCAGAATTGGATTCTGTTGGAAAGGAATACACAGAATATCAGCTACGAATTATTCAATCTCTGAGTTTCTTTAGTGTTTCCAGAATGACAGTGGAAATTGGAGAAGGAGACAAATAAAATTTACAAAGTGTTGGACGAGCTAAAACTTTCTTTTACTTCTTTTTCATTGCAAACACGATTGTCAAGCTCGCCTACCTACTGTTCCTTGTCAATGGATACTTCGGTCCCGTGGACTTCCTGGACAAGATGTGTGCTCTGTTGTGGATCCTCATTTGCGTTGAAATCGCGCAGGAAATTGTTTTGTGGGCCTTCAAGTATCCGTTTTTTGAGGCAATTTACGTGATACATTCCGACAGTTCAAATAATTGTGAAAACACAGCAAGATTTCTATTCACATTTTTATCTTTGCTTTAATTTTTTCACAGATTCTCATCAATTTATGGCGCATGGAGAATGTTCTATTTGCTAAAATTGGTAAGCCAAAAGCAATTAAGGAACTATGTGATCTACTGTATTTCCGTACAATTCGTTTCCACGTGTGAGATAAAGCTTTTATCGATCATTTAGAACAACTCCATAAGTCAAACACGCAATAATGAGATGCTTCTGACTGCTCCTTATGTTTATATTAATTGCCGGATGTATCATAATTGCTGTCCAATTTGTCTGGAGTCCAAAGTATTCTGTTTTTACTTACGCTGCTTTTGAAGAAGACAATCCTCTACTTCTTTTTGTATTTACTTGCCACGAAGTAATTTTCATGTGGCAAGGGTGGACAATGTACTTTGTAACTATAAGTTCTATCAACGCAATCGAACTAACTGGCATTTTACAAGGAATGATGTAGGTAATGAGATCACTAAGAGTCTCACAAAGCTCAAATATTCAACAAAAAAGAAACAATACAAACCGTTTTCGTAATTTCTGTGTGGAGAAAGTAGATGGTATTCCAAAGACTGTGTTACTAAAACCTCCAAAAAACGCTAAAAGATCTGCAAAGCCTTTTGCTCAGCATTCAACTCGTGCAGGAGTCTATCAAAACCATATTTACAGTTCAAGTGACGAACTGCTACAAGATTACAAGAATCTCATGTTCATAACTGACTTGCTTAACAATTGGTCATCATACAGAATAGTCGGCGTTCACTCAATCGGCTATTGCAAATTCATAACCGACGTTTTCATGATGACGCAGCTTATACGACTTCCAGAAATGGACTTGCCTGCCGTCTTTGGGTTTGGTGAAGATGCGTTGGTAAGCGAAACATGATTTGGTGTAAACATATCTTATGTAGTTTCAATTATACGAAGTTCAGGTTGCTGAAATGAATACCTACGGGAAGCTAAATTAGAATCAACCACGTTCTAAAAACAATTAATTTATTTACAGATGTGCATTCTTATGATATTTCGAATGTTCTCGTTGATGTCACGTCGTCACGTGTATCATCAGCATCAACTGATTCTCTGTGGGCAGCTAAAGATCAGATTAAAATTGAGGCCCCAGCAAGGCGTAAAAATTCCCGTCGAGTAATTCGAGCCTTGCAAGTAGTGTCACTTAAACTCGGCCCATGTCATGCGAGACCTGGTACTGCTGGGAAAGCCGTAATGATGCTAATGAATTATTACATCGTTGTGGCTATGTGGAAATCCGTTTAAACGAAATCTGTTTCAAACTTATGTGTGCATAAGACCTTAATACTAAAACTCGTGTAACGAATCACTTCTTGTAAATAATAATAATTTCTTGACAAGTTGTGTCACTCTATTTCTGTATTATATAAATATGTGTACTTTACAAGTTAGCCATGCCAAGAGTTGACAAACATGATTAACTTATAATTAGTTTTGAAACACACGTGTCCTACAAGTTACAAATTAGTTGAAAATTCAAGAACTTGAAAAGCATTTAAATTGAGGGAAAGGTATGTCCTATGAGCATTTCTAGAGTTTAGGTGAGCTTTTACTTCTAGGACCAGTGCTTGTTTAAGAATGCAAATGTTAGTAACACATCAGTACTTGAACTGGAATCAGCAGCTACTTGGTTTTTCGACATTTCATTCGAATTCTGAGGTTTTGGAGTAACAATGTAAAATCCATGGAGTGTATGTAGACGCAATTAACAATTTCATTTTTAAACTGTAAAAGCGGGTCCTCAGTTTTGATCGGAATGAAATCATTTTTTCTCTTAGCACTGAAAGGTTCTGAGATGCAAGTTTAAGTACGTTATCGTTCTATGGAATCTGGTCAGTGACATTTTTTGAAGATATTGATGTCATACAAGAAACGTAATTATGACTTTGACGATTGACCTTTTGTTGCCGTGAGGTCATTTGAGGATAGTAGTTGACCTGATCCTGAACAACCACCATATTTGCGTCTAAGTTCCTGAGTCAATCAGAAAGCACAGTTAACAGTGAAAGAGGCTTTCCATGCCCTTGAAAATGCGTAAAACGTTCAAGTTGGATTTATTTAATTTACTTGTACAATTTAACAGGCATTTAGACAAAGCTTACAAGATGTCCTAAAAGGACAAAGACACAACTGTCGATAGATCAAGTTGTTTTATTACTACAATCCGAGTCCATTGATTGGAATTCAAAAACACTCCTATTTACGCATGTGAAAAATTTGAAACAGTCATTGGGGTTAGCTTTCAGGATACCAGTTTCGTTTTTGGAACACTAAAATTTCAATTAGAGTATATAGTGGCATTAATTGATAGTAATCTTAATCTTGATATTAATATTTATAATTAAGTAAGTAATATTTATTTATAATTATGACCAAGAATTAAGTTGCGTGTGCATTTGATAGTGATAAGGGATAACATATTTACCTCCAAAAGAGAATCGGCTTGCTGAGCCTGAGCTATAAGTAATGAAGGCAAATTTGGTTTTCTTTTCATTATTTTAATCGACTTAAAAAAAATGTTTAACAGGATGTTCCCGTAATTTTCAACATCAGATGCAGTATAAAGCAAAGCTACTGCTGCAGCGACTAGGAATGTCTTCACCCTCGATTTCAGTTATCTCTTGTGAAAGACTCAAGAATACAGCTTTTGGATGCAAATGATTGGGAAAGTGGCACGACAGATTAACAAAAGAAATCTATAAAGGCAATCTTTTTCTCCGTTAAAAGCTTGAAATCGAATCTAATATGTTTGAGACTCCTTCTGTTTTATGGAAAATTCAGATCTGGGACATTTTAGTACGGACAAATATAAAACAGGTCAAGCGAATCAATTTGAATTTTTATACGAGATAACATTTAATGATCACCTTAAGGAGTGAGAAGACGGTGAATTCTTAGCTTTTAAAATTCAGGCTAGCTTAAAAAACCATTAAATCTGAAATTAAACCGAAATTGCTAAGTTTGATATTTCTAATAATTTATTCTAAAAGTCACAAGCTAAAAAACTAAGCAGTAAGCGAAATATAAAACATGCACAAAAAGATAATATTAAATGTTATAAGAAATTACGAACTAAACAATCCACATTCAGCCTTGAGCTGCATAAACAGCTTTAGTAAGGGAACTGCCTCATTGTAGGAAAGTGTTGTATTCTACGACTCACTTCAGTTTATATTTTACTTTCACAAGTCCTACGTGGTCCAACTATTACAAATTTAGTGTATTGATTGAATTATTTATTGTAATTGATTGCTTACAATATTCGTTAGACTAAAAGGCAGCTTTATTCATCAGTTATCTAAGCAAATAAGGAAAAACAAGCTGTTTTTGTTTTATGATTTTATAAGCATCAATGAAACTGTCTGAGTAAGCGAAAAATCCAGAAAGTTCGTAGGAGTCAGTTCATCTACAAAATTTGCAGATCCGAACCGAACTTTCATAAAGTCAAGTGACATGGCGAGTCTCCGTTCCAGGAGGGACTGTCCAGGTCTCTTCGACTTCTTGACTAAAGCTACGTAACGCTTGGAGAGAATGCAAACCCTTGCAGCTACATGAGCCATATACAACACACTAAACCCGTCACAATTTATCAAAGGAAAGAACGCGAATCCAGGCATAGGTATTTTCTCATGCAACTTGATGCAAGCAAACAGAGCAATGATTATTGCAAATATTCCAATAGCAAAGATACTGGGTAGGAACACTTCTTGCAATACAGAATCATAAGTCCTTCCAAGAAGAATCAGTCTTTGATACTTCCTGAAATTCATTCCCATCGAATTTTCTACTTTTCGGTTTCCTTTCTTGGTTGGAAATTGCCGGACATCCCTATTGACATTTGTTTACAATAATCTATAGTTTGTTAACGAGGAGTCTATATTTCAAAATTTAGCTTACTCAATCAGAATTTGCAAGTACGAATCCAAACACCGTAGTAGAAGGAATACACAATTGAAGACATACAGACAACAAGAAGTAATTACAGTTGCCCACATCCAAACGTCAAATAACAAGAAAGCCATTTTAATTGTATATGAATGAACATCGCATCGGCCAGTTTCCGTTTTAAGTAGCATATGTCCCAAATGAGGAGGCTGGCAAGGATCGACAAGAAGCATAGCAGCGATAAAAGCTGCAAGTCCTCCGCTTGTTACGATTCCCAAGCTCAACAGAGTCTTCGCAATTAAGTCGTAAGGTTTCTTCTTGTCTGGAGCTGGTATCAAAAAAACTGTAAACCTTTCGTGCTAACTTTAATTCATGTTGGCTGGTTTTTTTTACTTACGTGGAAAATTCCTTTCCTCGTAGGTTAAGAACGAGTTCCACAAGAAAACAGCCTCCTCACGCTTCACCCAAAATGTCCACCTCATTAATGTTGTTGCAGCAAATACCGACAGAAAAATTACACCGATCAGGTTCTTCGCCATTTCATTCGACTTCAAAGATTTTGGAGTCATGAAATAGAATCCCATAGAATATGTGTAGATCCAATGAAGAATGACTTGGAAATTGCAGAAACGAGTCATCAATTTTGATCGCAGTGGAATCACTTGCTGCTTTTTCTCGTGCCACTCATATAGTACACACCCAAGTATTCTACAAATTTTGAGTTGCAGCTTAAAGTATGGCAACATACTACGGAATCTAGGTTGTATTTCACTAGCATTATCAAAACCTAATTTTCTTTTCTGTTCGTTACAACTTTTTATGGAAACCGAATTTCGTGTATCTGCCATTTTTACTGAAAACCAGCTAGATCTTTCTACCCTTCAATTCACATTCACTCTCCAACATTTGTTTGTTTCATTCCTTTTTATTTAAGAAGCTTTGTATCAATAATCGCGAGTTTGTTTCGTCCTCGCATAATTTTCTACGCTTGGAATTGGATGAACGATGTTATCAAAAAAGGTTTCATACTCCAAGCCGATTTAATTGACAGATAATGCAAGCCAAATTATTTGGTTTTGTTTTTCTAAATACTCTCGATCCATGTTCTTATCCTCTTTCGAATGAGCTTTTGTGAAACGTAGTATCGCCGAACCCCAATTTCTCGTTCATCTACTAATGAGCTGTTTACACTAATCCACTCGAAAGAACGTGGCAATCTAAGAGAATAATCTTATTAATGAATAGTCAATCCTGAGTAGAATGTACATTAACTTTCAGAAAAACACTTCCGCATTGGCAGCTACACTAATATAAGGAAATCTAACTAATCAATGGATTCGATACTTGTACATACAATAGAATATTCTGCATATTAACCCCTGTTGGTTTTCTTGAAGCCATTGGGCAATCCTGCTTGATTTATAAGACGTAACTTATGATGCCAAGGAACAATCAATTCTACCTCTAGAATTATTCTAGATTCCAGGCCATATTGAAACAAACAATTTTAACAACCAATCTACGGGTTTTTTCCTAGCAATAGTCTTACTTCTCAGTCTCAGTCTAAGGTATTCTAGCGTCATTAATATTAGACGCCCAAGACTGTACGACTCCAAGATGTCAATTTAGATAAAACGTAGAAGTTCAGTTTGGCTGAAGTTAGAGTAAAGATAAGCCTTCGCTTTTACTTTATCACAAATAATTGAGCCCACAATCTAGATGTTCTTGGAAATCATTTCTTAAGCCTAATAGTTGATTTTTTCCCTAACTATACAAGACGATTTCTCTTCTGTAACATGTAGCACATCATAATCCGTTAATATGATGAACACTTGGATTTTAAACTGCAATATTAGCCATAGAAACATAGATATAGAGATTAAAGGTATGTTTCTAAAAAGAAGTGTACGGTTTGTTCTGCCTTATTTCGTTCTCGTATCAAGCTTGTATTTTGAAACAATTTTAAGATTCCATGTTTTTGTGCCTATCAAAGGTTGAGATTTCTACGTCGTTTCAGATACCCGTGCTGTATGATGAAGTATTTACTAACAACGGCATATTTCAAATAATACACAATATCCTGAAAATTCATCGATAATTCGATATATTACTAGAAAATGAACAATGTGTTTAAGATAGAAACCTATGCTATTCTTTTACAACTTAATAAGTATTAACGAAAGTGTCTGCTTTAACGAAAAATCAAGAAAGTTCATAGGAGTTCGTTCATCTACAAAATTTGCAGATGCAAACCGAACTTTCATAAAATCAAATGACATGGCGAGTCTACGTTCCAGGAGAGACCGTCCCGGTCTCTTCGACTTCTTTACGATACCAATGTAGCTCTTCGAAAGAATGCATACCCTTGCTGCTACATGAGCCATGTACAACGCACTGAATCCATCACAAATCATTAGTGGGAACATAGCGAATCCTGGCATGGCAATCTTTTGATGTAGCTTAATGCAAGTAAACAAGCCAATTATGATAGCACAAATTGCAACAGCAAACACACATGGAAGGACAACTGTTTGCAGAACTGTGTTATAAGTCGTTCCCAAGAGCGCCAGGCGCCGATACTTCTTGAAATTCGCTTCCATTCTAGCTTCGAATTTTCTCTGGTTTGTTCTTGCTTTCAGTACATTTTTTGTTTCACTGTTACAACGAATTGTAGCATTGTTATTCGTTTAGTCGAAGCTCTAAAGTAGTATGCCATGTAAGTAGTAATTCGTTTTAAAACTTACTGAATTAACTGCTGCAAATAAGAATCCAAGCACCTCAGTGGTAGGAACATAGCATTAAAGGCGTAAAGACAAGCTGCAGTTATCACAGTTGCCCACATCCAAACTTCGAATAGGAAGAAAGCTACTTTTACTGCAATCGAAGGTACAATACATTGGCCGATTCCCTTCTTAAGTAACATATGTCCCAAGAATGGAGGTTGGCAAGGATCCACAAGTATTATAGCACCTACAAATGCTGCAAGTCCACCGCTTGTAACTATTCCCAAGCTCAGCAGGGTTTTCGCAATTGTGTCACAAGGTTTCTTCTTGTCTGGAGCTGTTATCAAATAAACTGTAAAGAGTCTATTGTAACTGCAATACTCGTTAACAAAAGTGTGTTTTACTTACGTGGAAGATTCGTTTCCTCTTACGTCAAGAACGAGTTCCACAAGCAAACAGCCTCTTCGTGCTTTGCCCAAAATGTCCAACGCATTAATGTCGTTGTAGCAAATACCGACAGAAAAATTACAGCTATCAAGTTCTTTCCCATTTCATTCGACTTCAGAGATGTTGGAGTCAGGAAATAAAATCCCATAGAATATGTGTAGATCCAATGTAGAATGACCTGGAAATTGCAGAAGCGAATCCTCATATTTGATTGCAATGGAATCACTCGCTGCTTCTTCTCGTGCCACTCGAAAAGTACACATCCAAGTATTCTGCTGATTTTGAGATGCAGCTTAAAGTACGGCAACATGCTACGGAATCTGGGTTGTATTTCACTAGAATTGTCAAAATCTAATTTTCCTTTCTCTTCCTTACAAGATTTCTTAGAAACCAT
Organism: Isotomurus maculatus; assembly: GCA_034696585.1. Taxonomy (NCBI): domain Eukaryota; kingdom Metazoa; phylum Arthropoda; class Collembola; order Entomobryomorpha; family Isotomidae; genus Isotomurus; species Isotomurus maculatus. The sequence goes on along the minus strand of JAQGAC010001222.1, from coordinate 4,975 downwards.
ATTGTTTGAAGCTGCCATCTTTACCGAAAACCAGCTAGTTCCCTCTAGAGTTTGATTCAACTTATGTGCCGAATTTTTTTGTTTCAATCTATATTATTTCAGGAGCTTTATTATTAATATTTAATACTGATAGCCAATCGGATTTACGTAAAATTGAAGACACAATCATTGGATTTTGCCTTACTCAATACTGTCGATCCATGTACTTATCACCGTTCGAATGACAGTCTTCTAAATATAATATTGCGATATTCGTTTGTCCCATGCATCTACTAATGAGCTGTGTCCAATATTCTACTCGCAAGAAAGTGGCAATCTCGAAAAATAATCTGCATGAATAGTCAAAGCTTAGCTGAACAAATCTGGGTTCGCAAGAGGTTTGCAGTATGCGGCAATCTGATCGCTGGAAATTGCTGTTAAAGCATACAAATGCAGCATGCAAACTCGTTTACTGTACCCGAATCATACCAAATTTTAGGGTGGAGGGAAGTCGGAATAACTCTTTTTTATATGGATCGTGGGATTATCTAATCTAAGTCATAGGCTTCTTACAATTATTAAAGCACAAATTGGCTCTAACACAGGCTGCACAGCTTGTCAAACATTATTGAACTAAACCTAGATTCCTTTCTGGCTAAAACTTAAAGTAGAAATTGGTCTTAGTTAATGAAGTAGATTTTTATTTCCACAAGTAAGTTGCAAGCTCGACATTACATTAGAAATATAGAGTTGCGTTACTTATACCATTTAATTACAACTTATAACTTATATTTTATTATATACTTGGCCAAACACAACTTACTTAACGTCGAATTCGAATGTTACGTCATAAGTTACAAGTTTTCGTAACCTTGGACTCTATTGCTCTATTAGTTGCTGAATAGCTTTATTGCTGAATAACGGACACTAGAATTAAAATTAACTTGCAAACAAACTATTGTGAAACGGAAGCTACGGTAGTTCCAGGAAAACTAAATATCCAATGGATTGGATACTTGAATCTACATTAGGATCTTTCGCATAAAACCCATGGTGGTATACTTGAAGCCACTAGACAATCCTGCTTAATTAATAAATTAAGATGTCTTGGAAGAATGAACCCTTTCTCCATAATTATTCAAGACTCCACGCCATTCTTGGTTTTAAATAAAAAATGATGATGATATACGAACAGAGGCTTTCTTGAGTTTCCTTACATCTCGGTGTAAGATATTAAGTCGTCGTAAATTTTCTAAGCCAAACAAGAACGTGTGCGGTTGGTCAATTTTTAAACAAATTGACCCTTTTGAGCCAGGACGAAATTAACTAACGTAGGGTACTTAGTTTCTTCTCTATAAGCTTCAACTCCGCTTTAAACATATAATCAACCTCGGGCTGTGGCAACGGGTGCTTTCACAATACTAAAGTATAAGCCCTACGTCGGATGAACGGACAAAGCTGTCAAGATGATTTAAAAAGCTACAAGCCGTTTAATTGCCTAAATAAGAAGAGTATTGAAAACTTCTCAACAGCCAATTTTTCAAACCAAAACAAAACAAGAGGCGCTTTCTTCTATTGAATGAGTGTAGATTTTAATCAATCGCATATTACGTCAAGAGAACAAAGTACAGTTTCTGCACATAATATTTTGATCATACTGATTCAAACTAATGGTTAAATTTTATTACGAAATCTAACTACAGAATACATCATTAAAATATATTTAACATGATGTTTACCTATACGTAATCAATGATTAACTATTAAAAATACAAGCGAGCTTTCATGGACCTTACTTCGACTTCACGAGATATAATGATGTTCTAACCGTAAGAATAAGTATGACAATTAAGCTGACTAATGTTGTGGATTTTTTTATTAATCACCTTGCTACGTTTTGCGGCATACATTCACACTGGCACTGATAAATTAATGCGTTTAAAATATAAATACTCTAACCTTAACAATATATATTGTCATGGCAAACACGCCAAGTCTCTAAATTTGTAGTACCGTTAACTGAATTTGGAAAAGCTGCTAACTTTTATCAAACAGTTAAAATCCATCTGGAATGTCTTAGCAACACACACAACTGACTTTTTACATGTCGTATGGTTTTGATAGTAAGCTACGTCGTTCGTTAGGGCAATTCCGTAGTGCTGATTTTGTTAATGAGGACATAAAATATTGAATCAAAACTTGTTCAACAATAATTTAAGAAATCTACGTAATGACAATGAAACCTGTTGTAGTACCTACTTAGTGTTAGCAACCTGTTAGTTAATGCACCTAAAAAACTTTGTATCCTTTTGTACTTGCGACCTACAACCTACGGTTATACAGTATTACTAATACTGAAAACAATTGTTGCATAATTAGAATGTGTGTCACTTTAATAAACTATGCTATGACAATGACTGCCTTTTGAAATTTAGCTGCTAAAGGAGTCGACAATGAGATCAATCTCCTTGCTACTTTTAACGGTACATTCTTAGTGGCGCTCGTACATTATGATGCATTTAAAATAGAACCCATCCCATTATTTTACAATTTAATCAGCATCAACGAAACTGTCTGTGTAAGCGAAAAATTAGCCATGTTCATAGGAGTCAATTCGTCGACGAAATTTACAGATCCAAACCGAACTTTCATAAAGTCAAGTGACATGGCCACTCTTCTTTCCCAGCGTGACTGCTCTGGTCTCTTTGACTTCTTCACGATACCAATGTAACGCTTAGAAACAATGCAAACCCTTGCAGCTACATTAGATATGTACAACACACTCAACCCATCGCAAACCATTAACGGGAACATCGCGAATCCAGGCATAGGAATCTTGGGATGTAACTTAATGCAGGTAAACAAACCAATTATGATAACAAATATTGCAAGGGCAAGTATGACTGGGAGAACAACTGGCTGCAGGAGAGTGTTATACGTCGTTCCTAAGAGCGTCAGAAGCCGATATTTCTTGAAATTCATTCTCATCTCAGCTCCAAATTTTGTTTTTGTTCTAGACGCCACTATCTTGTTTGCTTCACTTTAAGACAAATCCAAATAAATAATTTTTAATTTCTAGTGAAAGTATAAAATTTCCTCTATACAGTGTGTACTTACTTAATCAACCGTTGCAAGTATGAATCCAAGCACCTCAAAGGCAGAAACATACAATAAAATACGTAAAGACAACATGCAGTTACTAAAGTCGACCACGTCCAAACTTCGAATAGGAAAAAAGAATATTTAACTGCGATTGAAGGTACAATGCATTGGCCTACTCCCTTCTTAAGCAGCATATGTCCCAAAAATGGAGGTTGACAAGGATCTACAAGAATTATAGTACCAATGAAAGCAGCCAGCCCTCCACTTGTGGCAATTCCCAAAATACATAAAGTTTTTGCCAGTAGGTCGTTCGGCCTTTTCATGTCTGCAGCTGAAATTAAAACAAAAACTCAAGTAAAATCCTTATTGCCTAAATCAAACGATTGCAACTCTTACGTGGAAGATGCTTGACTTCAAAAGTCAAGAACGAGTTCCACAAAAGAGAAGACTCTGCTTGCATTGCCCAAGATGTCCTTCGTAACAATGTCGTTGCAACAAGAATTGCCAAAAAGGTTGTGCCAATTAAATTTTTACCCGTTTCATTTGACCTGAGAGATTTCGGTGTGAAGAAATACAGGGCCATGGTGTAGGCGTATATCCAATGAAGAATTATTTGAAACTTGCAGAATCTCGTCTTTAATTTTGATCGAAGAGGAATAACTCGTTGCTTTTTAACGTCCCAATCATAAAATGAGCAGGAAAGCATGTTGCATATTTTAATTTGAAACTTGAAGTAGAATAACATTCTGTGAAATCTGGTTTCTATTTTGCTAGCATAATGATCTAGCTTGCTTTTTGTTTTACTGCAGGCTTTTTTAGAGACTTCATTAGCTGCTTCTGCCATCTTGACTTAAGACCACATAGGTGGTTTCTTCGAAGTTATGTTTCAACTTCAGCCCTGACTCTTTGTCTTTCTTGTTATTAAAGTAGCCATTAAACCAATAAATGCGAGTCGAGCGCAATCGGTATGCCTCTTTTGTTAAGGATAAGCTGGACTAACCGTCTCCGTAACTTAATTAGAAACGAGAATACAGATAGCCAGTTTGATTAAGTTTAATTGACGCCAAAGTCATCAGCAGAATTTTTTCAAGCACACTGTGTCCATGTTCTTATCTACGTAATAATCTACTCCAACTAAATGTAGCGTAACAAAATATAATTTTTCGACATCCACCAATGGGCCTTTAACTTTCAATGCACGGAAATTATCGAATTAATCTAGTCAATCCTTAGTTGAGTTAATGTTATCTTATAATCACACGTTTCCGAGTTATTTCATCCAACTAAAGCCAAGAAACGTAATTGATTTGTTGGACACATAAATATGCAATGCAATCACTCATGTTAATCCTTATGCTGATATTCTTCAAGTCCTTAGACCATCCTACTTAATTATCAAGTTGAGAAGACGGTAAAGAATCAGCTCTTTTTCTTAGCGCTTATCTCTGACTCCACGCCGTTCCTCAATTCGAAAGAAACATTTATGATAAGCCATGCCATGTAGAATTTCCCTGACCTTTAATCTTTATGTTCAGTAAAACTTTTCGTTCAATTAGCAAATTTAATTTTTTTAAGCTGTCCGATGTGGACAAGATCATCTAGAAAATTTGTAATCCCTTTAGTATTGTTAAGCCTAGTTAACCTGTCCTCTGATGTAACACAAAAATCAGTTAGCAACGGATGGTTACCAGCAGTACCGGGAGTTCCAATAGAAAAAGCATTTAAAACAAATAAAGTTACCTAATTTGAAACACAAGTAATTCTCCTCCAATTATGGATATTTTCACGGAAAATTAATTAATTAATTAAACTTTTTCCATAGAGTTCAACTCACTCGCAGTTGAAACGCTTGTTTTTTAAAAACGATTTAATGTTTAAAATAATTTAGAATAAA